>JAQQSV010005184.1:0-14617 GCA_028646515.1 Pseudochirops corinnae | reverse complement strand
TATTTCTGGATAAGTGATGAGTCTAGTTTTTTGTTTGTTTGTGTTTTTGTTTGTGTTTTTGTTTTTACATTTCAAGTATACCATTGGGACATATAAGTTCTCCACTATTTTCTGGTCTTTCCTCACATGACTAACTCATTTTCTTTTCTGGTCATTTATGTCTATGATGATATTTCTCTTATCTCTCTGTCTCTCTGTCTCTCTCTCTCTCTCTCTCACACACACACACACACACACACACACAAACACATATGCACATATGCACATAATTCTTCATTGGTGGTATTGAAGAGCCTAATGATACATTACGTGCACTTCTACATTGCTCTTTGATTCTGTTAAAATTTTATTGACTGTGTAGTCTTCCATCATGTTTTCATGTGTTATTGCTAAAAGAATGCTGACTATAAAAGTGAGTCTTTGTTTCAGAGAGACTCTTTTAAATTTTTTTAATTTTAATTTATAGAAATAAGTATTTCCATAACACAGTATAATAAAGAAGACAATTCCATGTGAAACTGCTAATCTATTATGTACAGCTCACTATTCCTTTTAAATACATAATAAAGTTATATAATTTTTTTTCTTTCCTTCCACTTCTCTGCTCTAGAGATGGCTGCCATTAGGCACAGACACAGACACACACACACAGACACACAGACACACACACACACGTACATATAATCATTCTCTACATACTTCTATTTATTTGTTCTTTGTCTGCATGCAGAAAGAATATTAAGGTCAATAAAAAAATGCACATTCACCCAAATTTGATCCATCCAGCTACATCTTTCAAATCAATTCTGGGTCCAGTGTTTTGTTAATATTTTGTCAAGATATTTTTATCATGAACAAACTCTCTTGGCAAACAATTAATATTGTTAATATTAATAATTAATATCAAGAGCAGGAAAGAACATTAGGAATGATCTAGTTCAATTCCTTAATTTTTTTAAATGAGAAATTTTTCTTCCTTTTTGTCTGTTACAATGGCATTGTGATCTGCTCACTGGAAGGTATACTCTTGTCCTTGAAATCAGAATCATGAAATATTGAAGTGATTCCATGTTATATGGCCCGGAAGTAAATCCTTTAAGTAGCACTGTATGACAGTTAGGAATTCACGTCAGAAGCTGAGAGAGTCTGTAACAAAGCACTAAAAATTCATTCCATAAAATTAATTTGTTTGATGTTTCCACTTAAGATGGAAAAAAAAAATTCAGAAGTGGTTCTGACGTGTTTTACAGATATTCACTGCTGCCATTCCCAGAATATGAAAGTAAGAAGGCCAATTGTGTCCAAAATAAGCATTTCTTATTTGGAGGTTAGAATAGAGTACATAATAAATAATCCATTAATTTATTATCTCTGAAGAATTCTTTATCTCTTTTTTCTTATTTACTTCATCTTCCAACTTGTAAACATTTCAGTTTTGATCTGATAGACAATATTAACTCAATCATCAGTTTGGAATTTTGTAAAAGTAAGAATTGTAGCAAATTCTAATTTGAGTTTTTAATAATTGCTTCTTTGAAAATTGCTTCTTCCTATTTAACCAATTGTGTTTTAGAACTATTTCTTTTCTTATAGCTCATACTAAATAGTTTTGTCAGTCCACATCAGTTATTACTAAATTTTGTGTGTGTTTTTAAACTTTGTAAAAAATGGCAGGAGGGTGATTTTATTCCCTTACCAGGTTTATTTAAAGTTATACATAAGCCTTTACCTTATATTCTCATGAAGACACTTTCAAAATTTGTAGATGATATAATAACTAGTATAAAATCTCAAAGGGAGCTTTACACTTAGAGGAAGCCATATTATGTGATCCTTATCTCATCAAAATTCTGAACTTCTCCATTAAAATCATGAATTTCTCCCTTCTTGGTGTTTCATTTCAGTCATGGCCACCAACGTGCACTTGTAATTCATTGCCTACCTCTTTATTACTTTAATCACTGGGGTAGAGATGCTATACACACAACTTTTTGGTTTCATCTTTGTTTACTCCAGCTCTACAGCTTGCAATTCCCCTATCTGTCCATGTCTTTTTTCTTTCCATTTGCCCTCAGAATAGTTATTCCATTGTTACTAACATTAGTCTTCATCCTTAATGACTCCCATGCAAATGTCTACATCATCATTTTTAACAAACAGGATTAGACAGGTATTACATATAAGGAATATTATAGTCAAATATTACCTACATTTTCAGTAAAACATTTGAGCATCTCTCCCATCCTACTTCTATGGAAAATGTGGGGAGATATTTGTTAGAGATTATTTCATTTTGGTAGGTTAAATACACTCTCATTTTAAAATTACTTTGACTTAGTAAGTCACAAATATTTACTATATTCTCATAAATATCCATAAATTATATTAGGTATTAAGTTCTGAAAGTATATGTACAATAATAAAATACATATTCCGTTCCTTCAAAGAGTTTCCATCTTAGGGAAGGGGAAGGTGTCATATACAAGTAACCTAAAAAGTAAGAGAGGAGATATGTGTGAGGGGTGAAAAGGTACCCATGTAGGGAATGGTGTGTGAAAGAATTCCTGTGAATCTGCTGTGGCTTCCAAGGCAGAATGAAGGAATAACATGGCTAGGCTATGCAATTATTTTAAAATGGAGGTAAAAGGGTGAACTAAACAATCAGAAAAGGGAAATGGGAGAAGAGATCCTTAGGTTCATCATGAAGAAAGAAGTTTAGAGTATCATGCAGATTCTTGAGGGGGATCTCTAATACTTTGTTTAAAATGGCAGTTCTAGGAAGAGTTGGCTAATCAAAAGGTGAGATCACAGTTGTGGAAAAATATGCATGTTTATGTAAAGGAGACAATATAATACATTGGAATAAACATTGATTTGAAGTTGGGATTTTTATTTGGATTATTTGTGTATTAAAAAAACCCTTTTTTTTCAATATAATTAGTTTTCTTTGCTATCATATATATTATGTTTTATGTTTGTTTTAAAAGTTTTTTTTTCTAAGAATAGGTTTATAGCCCACACCAGACAGCCAAAGTGTTCCATAAGAAATTTGAGCATGCACACATGTGCACACACACATGTTGCTTCCATGATTTTTATTTTTATTTTTTTTTGTTTGGAAATTTTATTTCAACTTAGAAGAAGGAAGAACCTATCCTTGTCTATCTGTGGCTTAACAATTTTTTTTTAACCAATGACCTAGAGGAGGTTGTAGAGGGCATAGAACTAATCTGTAGAGTACACAAAGCAGGAAATTATTGGTAACTTGGTGCAGCTCAGTTAACATACACATTCTTATATGGCTATAGATTTTTTGATTATTTTATCTGCTGTTATTTACACTGTTCATGTATTGACAAAAAAAGTGAGCCAAATCTAAGTAGATAAAATTATGTAGAGGTAAATGTGAAAAACCTTACATAGGGATTACGGAAAAATAAATCAACTTTTCAACATATTTAAAAAAGATTTATTCCTAGACAGACATTCATGTAAGAAAAAAACAAACAAACAAACAAAGAAACCAAAGCCAAAAATGCTTGGAGTTTTAGTGGGTTGAAAGCTCAATGTGACCCAACTGTGTGATATGGCAGTCGAAGAGAAGTTAAAGTGATACTAGGCTTCATATTAATTTTTTTGAAGTATGTGAAAAAGTAACACCTCTCTCCTATTTAGACCATTGCTGGAGCATTTTGTTTACTTCTAGGTATCACATTTTAAGAAAGGCATTGATAAGTTAAAAGACATCTAGAAGACAGCAACCAGGATGATAGTATTTCAAAACCCCTTTAGATAAACAGCAAATGAAGAGAATGATTTGTTTGGCTTGGAGAATAGAAGACTTTGGACAGGAAAAGAACTAATTTGCTGTTTAAACCAACTGATGGAGTGTAATATAGGTAATGAATTAGATTCATTCTGCTTGTTCACAAAAGTCAGATCTGCAACCAGTGGGTAGAAGTTGCAAAGTGTCAACCTCAGTCTTGATTTAAAGAAAAACTTCCTAACAATTGGAACACACACACACACACACACACACACACACACAGAAAGAGAGAGATTTTTAAACAAATGCTTGGAGTATAGTATTGACAAGAATGTTGCAGGTATTATTGTTCCTTTTAAAAGCAAGGTTGGGCAAGAGGAGTTCTGAGGTTCCTTCAAACTGAGATTCTTTGCTTCATCTCATAAAAGTCTTTCCAGGTTTTTCTGAGAATATCTTGCTCATCATTCCTTATAGCACAATAGTATTCCATCATAATCACATACCACAATATGTTCATTCATTCTCCAATTGATGGGCATCAGCTTAATTTCTAATTCTTTGCTCCAATAAAAGACCTGATATAAATATTTTTGTATGTATACTTTCTTTTTCTTTTCCTTTTTTTTCCTCTTTTGGGACACAGTCCAAACAGTGATATTGCTGTGTCAAAAGACATGCATGGTTTTATATCCCATTGGGCATAATTCCAAACTGATCTATAGAATGTCTGAATCAATTCACAATTTTTCCAACAGTGCATTAATGTCTCTTTTTTTTCACATGCCCTCCAACACTTGTCATTTACCTTTTCTGTCCTATTAACCAATCTAATAGATATGAAGTAGTGTCTCAGAATTGTTTTATTTTTCATTTCTCTAATCAATAATAAGTTAGAGCATTCTTATATGGCTATAGATGTTTTTGATTCTTTTATCTAAACACTGTTCATATATTTTGTTCATTTACCAATTGGAGAATGGCTCTTATTTATATCAATTTGACTCAGTCCTCAGTTTGAGAAATGAGGCCTTTATCAGATAAGCTTGCTTTGAATTTTTTCCCTCAGTTACTACTGCCAACTATTTCCCTCCATTCTATTCTGACTCCTTGCTCCATGTTTATTCTGTTCTCTCTCTCTCTCCTTTTAACCTGTTGCTCCTCAAAAGTGTTTTGCCTCTAACTACCACCTCCCTCTATATGCCTTATGTTCTATGAGAACACCCCCTTCTCTTATCCTCTTCACTTCCTACTTTCCTGAAAGGTAAGAAAAATTTCTATATCCAAATGGGTATATGTTATTCCCTCTTTGAGCCAGTTCTAGTGAGAGTAAGACTTACCCACTTCCACTCATCTTGTGGTTTTCTTGCCTCTTTTATGTGACATAACTTACCACATTCTACCATACTTTTTCCTTTCTCTCAGAATATTCCCCTTTCATCCTTTATTATTTTTTTAGAAATCATGCCTTCATACTCAACTTACACCTATGACTTCTGTCTATATGTACTCCTTGTAACTGTCCTAATATTAAGAAAGATCTCAGGAGTTGCAAGTATCACCTTTTCATCTAAGAATGTAAATAATTTAACCTTATTAAGTTCCTTATGATATCTCTTTCCTGTTTACCTGGGTTGCTGAATTAACAGTAATTATTATATGGACAATTCATAGTAGAATTGGCATTTCAACAGAGGTCCTTTGCATTGAAGTAAGTTTTTTTTTCCGCCACATATTGTCTCTCAGATTTCATTCATATATGTGTGTGTATGTGTGTATGTGTGTGTATATATTATATTACATTTTAAAATAACTCTACATTTACTGTATTATTTTAAAAGAAGATAATTTAGTGAAAGAAATTATGATCACCTGGCCATATCCTAGTTTTTTAGAACACAGGATCATATCCCAGGTATTATGGTCCACTAGATAGTAGTCACTAATAATTTAGGAAATTATTATTTAAATATCTATTAAAACATTTTTTGACACTTGGATTAGGACAGCCTACTAATTTATTGAACTATGGCAAGATAAAATTGTGTTCTATGATATATACTGCACTGATTATAGCTATATATAAGAAAAATTTAGTAAGTAAGTTCATTTTTTTTCCTCCAGTCATCAACATTATTTGCCTCCAAAAGAACTCTTTAATTCCATACTCAGCAGAACTGTGGATGTATTGATCTGTAATCAACTGCTGACACAAGTATTTTATATAAACCATATATTTACCGAACTGCAAATGCAGCATTATGACAAGAATACATAAAACTGCTTTCTACGACACACAAAAACTCAGTGCAATCGTTTCATCCAAATGACAATCTTGCTCTGCTGTTTTCTTCTTTTTGTTTGTAAAACAGGCAATGCATATATTGGAAACCATTACTAAATGAAATAAAGTGAAGATAAATTTCTTCCCCGAGAAGAACGACATTCATTTTGAATTTTATTCTTTATAGAAACAATTTGAATTTTCCACATATATTATATATTACAAAATTTTCCAGGGATTCCCTGCTTACTCAAGGATAAGACTTCTGAGAACATATTGAGGAATATATGTTTTTAAAGTTTTTACTTTTAGAGCAAAACTTGTTTGTTGGTTAATCAGAAGCTTATTTTAAATGCTGAAACATTTATAGGAAAAGAAAGATAATGAAATATACTTGATATACAATAAACTATTCTACTAAATGGCTATAAAATTAGAAGAAAATTATCATCTGAGTATGTTATTTTCATTGTAGCTTAATATTATTTCTTATTTAATAGATAGTCTTCAGTTACAACATAGTCCCTGTGCTATGCCTTATTCTTCTAGTAATTTGACTCAGTTTTATTAGCACAAAATAATATGATTACCTCTCTTCTTAATTTCCATTTCCACAGACTGATCACATTTCTATAAATATTAACATAGGTGATTTTTCTATGATTTCCCCCTTTTTACCCAAGAGATCATTTTAAATATACTGCCTTACCTCCTCTCCACACACTAGACAGTCTACCACATAAGTATAGTTTAATTAAGAAAGATAAGTTTTTAGTTTCTTGTGACAACAATAAAAATCAAATGTCCCTTTACCTTGAGAACAATCCACCTGTCAAAAGACTTATTTTGACATCTATATTTTAACTATACAACTATCATTTCCTTTAATCTTTATACAGTACTTTCCTAAAGACAACCTTGTGAAGCAAATAATACAAGTATTCTTATTTTTCTTTTAGAAAGAGTTAATAACTTTGTAAAAGTAAAATGATAGTGATAATGAAACTCATTCTCCTAAATTGAAATTCAGTATTCTTTCCCTTGTACCATGTTGATACATTGTGACTATTGCTCCTATTATAAGTGTAATCATATAATGGACCTACTTCATTCAACTTAGTGTCACACAAATATTGCCACCAAAATATGGGTCACTTCTTCTGGTCACCATTTTAGTTTGCAAACTATTAAGGATGAGATATTGGATAAGATAGTAGCAGTACCACACAAAGAAAATAACTTAGGAGAAAGAGAATAATCTTAGACTTCTATGTCATTCAACCATATAAGATAACTAGATATTTTCTCCCATCCCCATGACATGAGACTGAAAGTAACAACAATTCAGGAATAAACAATTTCAGAAACCTTGAATATAAATTAACCAATAGGGGAAAAGAAAAACAATAACAAAAGGAAATATGGCCTTAAAGATATAGTAAATGCATTTAGGTGTATATGAAAAAATACTACAAAATGAAGGAAAATGATGAAATGAGGAACAATTGGAATTTGAGAACTTGGAACCACAACATGCTATTCCTGAGTAGTTTAAGGGAGAAGTGAGAGTTAAGAGAGTAGAATTTATGTGCTACACAGGAAAAAAAAATAATACAATAACTTGAATGTTCAATGGCAAGCCTCACCAAGGAAACAAAAGAAAGAACAATAGTTTAGAAAAGAAAATATTCAGAAGTTTAGGAAAATCCAGAAAAAAAGGAAGCAAATAAATACCCCCAAAACCATTAAAATATGTTCACTAAACTATCAAAACATAAGGATCTCAAAAATACAATCACAGGTCTCCCAGAAGAATATAACAGGACAAAAAAAATCCTTTAAAAAAAATAGGAACAATCCATGAAAAACAAGAAGATTAAGAAGAGAAATCAATCAATTAGAAAGTGATATTAAGTCTTAAGAAAGAAAATGACCCCTTTAAAATTAGAATTGGGCAAGGGGACACTAGCAAAATTATAAGAGACCAAGAAATAATAAAACAAAATATGAAGAATGAAAAAACAGGAGAAAATATGTTATATTTTGTAAGTAAAATAATTGATCTGTAGAAGAGATCACAAAGAGAAAAAAAGAATAATTTGACTCCCTGACAGGTATAATCAAAGAAAGAATCTTGATATGACCAATTACAAGGGACTTAATAAGGATAGACTATTTACTTTTTATATGAGGAAATCTAAAATGTTTGTCTAAGATTGTTATTAGTAATTGCATAGTTCATAAGAAAAATGGGACTACACCTGAGTATGATATGATTTTGAAAAGCAAAAGCTTTTAGGAATACGGAAAAAAAGGCTAATTATTTTATACAATGTGGTATGAAAGGAAGAACTGACACAGAGGAATTAGGAGGAGGGTTGCTAGTTCTACAACCCTACTTTTATTGAGTATGGGTTTAAGATGCAAATATACACACATACACAGATATGTATGCAAAAAAGTCTTCTAAATTCAGAAACAAATAAAAGGCTAAGGGAACAGGGAGCGAGGAGAGAATAAGAAAGGAATTTTTAGAGGGTAGAATGAGGGAATAGGGTAAGGTGGTATAGAATGGTATTTAGATTAACAAGAATGTGAGGACAAGGGAGACAGTAGAAGTAGAGTAGAGAAGTCAGAAGGGATAGGAAATAAGAGATATACACAAGCATAAAATAAGGATCAATAGTATAATTTGTTAAGGGAATAAAACAGGTGTTAGTAATCATGATGTCAAAGTCATAACTAAAATAGATTTAATCAAAAGAGAAAAATAGGGAAATTACACTATACATCAGTCATATAAATCAATATTACTTTAGACTATTTAAAATTACTAAACAATATAAGTTCAGAATATTACTGTGCTGTAGGTATTGGTGAGTTAGGTAACCTTAGAAAAATATGGAAAGCCTTGGACTTTTTTTCTTCTTCTTGAAGAAAAGATATTTGGAAGGAAAGTCATGATACAATGGGAGACACCTTCTCCTCAGGGATAGGTTGAAAGGTGCTGTTCACTGGGGGCTGAAAAGTGGGAGGTATTTCCTCCCCTATGTCTCCAGATAAGAGACAGGTAACTCTGGTATTTATCCATTCACATTATTGCTTTCATATAAACAGTATGTGATCAGCTCTACGAATGAGCCAAATGATGGTTCCATGAAAAGATTTGTTACCGTAACTGTCCTTACCTGATGTGATGCCTTGGACTTCTGAAGGATAAGGTTATCCACCCTCAGAGAAATAGAAGACAAATAAGCATATTATGGTCTTACATAGATGCATGTGTATGTCTCTATATTAGTATGATTATAGATATCTAAGTATATGTATGTATATGTATGAATGTGTATATTTATGTATATACCTTTGTATATATATATATATATATATATATATATATATATGTGTGTGTGTGTGTGTGTGTGTATACATTTATGTGTATACATAAATATGCACTATCTATAGGTATACACACACACACTCACATATATATAGTTATATGTATAAATATATCTGCACTTAAGTGTGATCTTCAAGGGTGAGGAGGGAGAGGAAGAGGAAAAAACAAAGTAAGAAGTGCACAGGGGAGAACAAATATAAACTTACAAGGAAGCAAAGAAAAGATGGATAACTCTGTGCACAATATGTAGTATTTATTGTATAGGCTTTCTTGAAAGGGAAATTTATTGTTGTATATTTATAATCTTCTCGTACATTTTTCTGTGCACATGGCAATATTTTTTTCTTTTCTTTTTTCTATTTGTTTTAATATTTAAATTGTATATTTCTTTTTATTTTCTTATTATTTAAATTTAAAATAAAAAAAATATTTTGAAAAACAAACCAAAACATTGCAATGAAGGAAATAATAAAACACTACTTTCTATAACTAACTTCAAAATATCAAAAATTAAATTTTAATTGAAAGAATTTACAAGTCATAGATTGCCCTCCAGGAAAAACAAACAAACAAACAAACAAAAAACAGTAACAACAACAGGCTGAAAACTCAGAGACATATAGTCATTAAATTTAATGATTTAAGTAAAAAACAAGTTTCAAAAGCCATAAGAAAAAAGACTGTGAAATATAAAGGAAAAGATATTTAAATAATGGGAGATTATTCTGCACTCACTATAAAATAGGGAAAGGGGAAGATGGAATAACATGTTCCAAAGAGCAGTGGAGTTCAGAACACAGACCAGGGTGACCTATCCTTCAAATCTCAGCTTAAGTATAAAAGAAAAAAAAAAGTTGGATATAAAGTAATATTCATTCATGAAGAAGAGTTTGGACATTTTTAGAAAGAAAAACCAAGACTGAAGAGAATAATTGCTTATTATTGACAACATAGCTGAAAACATCAAGGGTCATTATAAATGAAGACTACAGGTAAAGGTATAAATCTAGTTGAAGTAACAGTGGGAAGGTGAACAGGTTTCATTACAGACAGTACCTGTTTATGGTCTCCTTATAATTGAATGATTCTTTTGTGGGATAGCATTATAAAATGTGAGGTATATGAACAAAGGGGAAGAAAGGAAAGTGAGAGAATGGATTGAGTAAGTCTTTGGGGTCAAATAAATGCTAGCAGTACGGGAAGGTGGCCTCTGTAGTTTCAAAAAAAGAAAAGTCTACAGTGGATTTTGTTAAGTGAAGCAGGAAAGATTGGAAAGGAAAAAAAGAATGAAAGGAGGCCTTACTTTGGAGGTGGGAAGAAGTTCCACTAATAAATGATCCTGTGAATGAAGGGAGATAAGGTCTTCTCACTGGATGAAACTTTAGAAATTTAGTACTTGATAAGTCTATTTGTCCTGGGGAGGAAAGAGCTGTAACTCCTTGTGGAAAATTCCAACTAGAAGAGTTGGAGATCATGGTCACAGAAAGATTTTCAGGAAAGTAAACAAAGAAGAAAGTGTTTAGATGAGTGGAGGGGTGACCCTACCATGGGACAGTGTTGTCTCTGACACCAGCAATAATTGTTACTGTTTTGGAAGTGAGACACAATGGAAAAAGGGAATTCACGGGATTGGCCCTTCAAGGTAATGATTAAAGGAAAGTCAGTGCACATTGAGCAAGGATACCTGAAAATCTTTTACAAAGACCAGATAGCTATAAGGGTCAGAACTGGAGAATGAGGATCTAGAATAAATGGAAAGATAAAATGGATAATGAATAAAGTAAGAGAAAACCGTTTTGGATAAGGGCCACAAAAAGGAAAAAACAAAAATAACTGATGGACAAGAGTAGTTGAAAGGTAGGAGGGAAAGAGGAATCAACACAACAGAAGGAGAAATAAAAGGGAGGAGGTGGAGAAATATATGACCAGATAAAAGCAGAATAGAAGAACGAATGAACAAAATTATAAAGGAAAAGGATTAACAAATAAGAAGAGTCAATTATTGTTAAGAAAAAAGACAAACAAAAGTGACAGTGGCAAAGGCAATGTGTGGCTCAGAATGCTGGACTTATCATAGACTATCCTCTCTAAGCAAAATACTGTCATTCAGTAGAAGTTGTGGCTCCAAGGCAAAGTAACTACCAGAAGAATTAATGTCAACAGATTAGAGTGCTTCTCTAAGCAGGAACACTTTTTTGCCAATTTGGAGGGAAAGTTCAGCCAAAAGACAATTGGCAATAGTGGAGCAGAAAAGGAGTGAGCTGCTTTCAGAGATTTGGGGTATAGCACTGCATTTGTTCATCTGAGACAGAACAATTACAAACATCAAGACTGGCTTGATGAAAATGAATGGAAAATCCAGAAGCTGTTAAATGAAAAACTAGAACTCTACAGGGTTTACCAGCAAGATAGTTCATCTATTTCTAAGTAGTTAGCATTTAATTCCATCAAAAGTAAAGTACAAGAGAAGTTTAGTGAGATACAGGACTCTTAGCTCAATAAGAAAACAGATGAAATTATTTTTATTGTGATAGTAGCAATCCATTAGGCTCCTTTTCTGTGACAGAACACCTGGTACTGATTCTATTCCAGCTGAGATTTACAAGGTTGGGGGTCCATTGCTCATACAAAAGTTGGATGAAATTTTGTGGGTTATATGGCAAAAGTAGCTTATCCCCTGGGAGTTGAAGGATCATCTCTATAAACATAAAGGGTGGGGTGGGGTGGGGCCAAGATGGCGGCATAGGAGCAACAAGATATTGCAGCTCCCACATAGCCACCTCAAAATACCCATAAAATATAACTCTAAACAATTTCTAGAGCTCTAAAACGCACACAGTTATACTTCCTGCTGAAGGCAGCTCAGCTGGGAGGGACCATCTCAGCAGCTGGGAGCCAAATATAGACCAGCCTGAAACAGCCCCTGAGCCCTGGGGGTGGCCTGACTAGTCGAGCTGAGACACAGCTGGAGCATCACAAGAGTGGATTTGTGGCAGCTGTGGCAGTTTCCAGAAATATCAAGCCAAAAAGAAAAAAAAAGGACTAAGTGAAAGGTTAGTGGAGCTCGGCTAATGGGAGAGAAAAGTGGTCCGGGGAACCACCTCCAGGGCAAGGAAGCATGAAAGCAGAGGTCCTGCACCCACCTCCACATTGCCACTTCATAGCTCCCAGCTTGCAGATTGTAGGGGGTCCAAGAAATTGTTAAGAGGCCAAGTGCTCTCTTGTTGAGCAGCCTGGATCCAGATCGCGGTCTTGGAGGGTGGTCCTGGGGTCTCTTTTCAGTGCGCCAGAGCTCAGTAGGGGCCCCAGCAGCCTCCTAAAAGCTCCGGCAGATGGGAAAACCCCAGCAATTTGGGACAGAGCTTTCCCCTCTGGAAGCAGAGGCCCACAGAGCTAAAAAATCTCTGACTGGCAAACAATGAATAAATACAGGAAGCAAAGTAAGAACAGCAACCAAACTAGATTCCTTCTTTGGGGAAAAGAAGGAGCAAAGCAGGGGACAGGAGGAAGACAACACAGTCAGAACTCCCACACCAAAAGCTTCCAAGACACATGAAGTTTGCCTAAAAGCTAGAGATCAGCTGAAGAATGATTTTGAAAAATGAGAGAAGTGGAAGAAAAATTGGGAAGAGAAATAAGAATGATGCAAGAAAATCATGAAAAGAGAGTCAACAACCTGACTGAAGAAATTAACACCTTAAAAACAGATCAACTCAGATGACAAAAGAGGCCCAAAAAGCCAATGAGGAGAAGAATGCCTTAAAGATAAGGGAATTAGATAGCTGTATGACAATGACAGGCGGTAGGGAGTATCTTTAGTCATTACTGGCAAGATTTTTGCCAGAATCCTCAATAGGTTAATCCTTCACCTGGAAGATGATCACTAACCTGAGAACCAGTGTGGTTTCAGAAATGACTGAGAAACAGTTGGCATGGTGTCTGCTGTCAAACAACTCTGGAATAGAGATCTGTACACAAAATTTGTAGATCTGATCAAGGCTTCTGATACTGTCAGTCATGAGGAATTATGGAAACACATCATAATTTGGTTTCCTGGAGTTCATAAATATTGTTTGTCAATTTCATGAAAACATGCTTGCCTGGCTTCTAGATAATAGACAATGTTCCCATGCTTTCCCAGTCACCAATGCAGTGAAACAAGGCTGTTTACTTGCCCTCCTGATTTTTTTAGCACAATGTTTCCAGTTATGTTGTCAAACACCTTCAATGAGGACGAACATAGCATCAAGGTCTGCTATAGCATTGATGGTATGTTCTTTAACTTGAAAAGGTTATAAGCTAAGACCAAAGTGAAGGTCGTGTTGGTGTATGATTTTCCATTTGCAGATGATTGTGCACTCAGTGCAACCTCTGAAGCTGAGATGCAACAAAATATGAATTGATTCTATGTTGCTTGTTCCAACTATGTCCTAACAGTTAGCACCAAGAAAACACAGGTGCTCCATCGGCCAACACCACACGATCCATTTGTGGGATCATCAGTTATAACAAATGAAGAAGCTTTGAATTCTGCGGATAAGTTCACTTACCTTGGCAGTATACTTTCCAGGCATGTACCCATTGATAATGAGTTTGACACATCCATTGCCAGAGCTAGCTCAGTGTTAGGGAGCCTCCAAAGGAAAGTGTGGGAGAGAAGAAGTAGTAGACTGACTACCAAGCTGAAGTTCCAAAGAGCTATAATGCAGACCATTTCATATGACTCTGCAACCCCGACAGTATAACACCACCATAGCAGGAAACCAAATCACTTTTATTGGAATTATCTTGGGAAGATTCTGAAGATCATCTGACAGAATAAGATGTCAGATATTGAGGTCCCTTTTAGAACTAAACTTCCAAACATTCATACTATCACAAAGAGTGCAACTCTGAAAGACTGGTCACATTGTTTGAATGCCAAACATACACTTGCCAAAAAGACTATTTTATGGGGAACTCAGACAGGGCAAGTGCTCACATGGTGGCCAGAAAAAGTGAAAAAAGGACACTGTCAAGGTCTCTCTTAAGAACTTTGGAATCTACAACCATTCTGGAGAGCAACCTGGAACTATGCCCAAAGGGTTATAAATAATTGTATACCCTTTGACCCAGCAATACCACTGTTGGGATTATATCCCAAAGAGATCACAGAAGTGGGAAAAGGACC
>JAQQSV010005183.1:0-14618 GCA_028646515.1 Pseudochirops corinnae | reverse complement strand
CCTGGCGCCACAGGCTCCACATGACCACATTCAGCCTATTAGGGAACAGAGTATACTTTCAAATATCCAAGGGTCCTCAAAGTCACGTAGCCACTTCAGCAAAGGGCCTAGGGGCAGGGAAGATCTTTAGATTCCCGTAACAGCTACTCAGCTAAGTCAATTAAGTAAGCTACTTAGAATGGTTGGACATTGGGGACCACAAGTTATTATGATCTCTAGCTTTAACTGGAACTAAGGACCATTACCTTACTAATTTAAGCAAATATCACCTGATTGCTAAGAGTCAGCATTGAAACTTGGAAGTCATAGGCATAGTGAAGAGAGAAACAATTTCAGCAACAGGAACACTTGGATTAAAGTCCAGCCTCTCTCACATAAGGCCTACGCCACCCTGAGCAAAGTCACTTAACCCATCAGTGTCCCAGGGAACTCTATTAGAACATCCCTGTACTGATAAAATCACAGGTCTGGTAGAGAAAAAAAAAATACATATACCATACTCAATGACTGTAGCCAAATCAATATTCAGGTGTAAAAATAAAATGTTCAGTTATAGCTCCCAGAGAATATGACCAGCCAAAAATTTTAGCATCAATATGAATTCTCACGAAGTCATGGATACTTTGCTAAGTTACAAACTACTAGAAATCCTGAGAATATGATTTTAACATTAGCAACCCAAGTTATGTTTGGAATCCAAATATATTAGCTTCCTGTTCACATAAAGTGCCTTAAATGATTTCAGATGCATAAAGAAAGGAATGACCTTCAAAAAAGATTCTATGAATTAATGTTACCCATGTTGCATCATTCAGATCAATAAATGGGTGTTGATAGACATGAGTGATATTTGTAAAATGCTTCCATCTCTTTGGAACTAAGCATAATACAAATATAAAGCATCACTATTATAAACTGATTTTTATAGCAACATATGAAGTGGCCCTCCTCTCCTAGTATAACAATCTAAAAGTCTTAAATTATGTGCTGAATATTGTTATTAAAAACCCCACATCTTTTTCTACTTTCAAATGGGACTTAAATTCATTTTGAATTTTGATAAAAGTTATAATATTTTCATTCAGTAACAGCATATTAAATCTATAACGGCAAGTCCTAAACAGGGTTGATCATCTAAATAAGAAAATGTCAAATCTGAATGATTACAAGAGATGAGTTCCCATCAACTACCCCAGTGCTTTTGGAGAGACTGGTCATTGACAAGAGGACTAGTATAATGCCTAGGGACCCTGTAACCATTCATCCCTGAGATGACAGACCCAGAATCTCTGTATCTCTCAGGCTCAAAAGGTCACCTCTAAGCACAGACACATCTGACTCAGGATAAATACTAGACCAGGAAAGAACACAGAAGCAACTCAAACTTAGGTTAAGGTTTGACTAGGCAGAAAATATGCCTCAGACGCTATGTGCTCACTACTAGAAGAAGGCTGGGGTGGAGCCTAGAGCAAGCATCCCCTTCCCCCAACCCTTCTCACAAAGTATCTTAAAATATTCCTGGCTTGATTTGCAGTCAGAAGGAAAGAGAAGATCTGAGGAGGTGGTCACTTCCTTAATATATCCACTCTTTTTGGCTTCACAGGCAATAAGAGGACTCTATCTTCTCAAAGTACAAGCCAAAACAAGATTAAACTAGGAATAGTTGATGTTGAAGGGGGTATAGGAAGACAAGTATACTAGTACACTGCTAACAGAACTTGGAATTAGTTAATCTGTTACGAAAATCAACTTGATATTACTCAAGAAAAGCTGGTAAACTATTCATATGCAAGAGTCTCAGTACTAATTATTTACACAAAGGAGTTAAGACAGGTAAAAAAAGAAATTATGTAAATTGAAAATATGCATAAAAGCACTAAAAACTGGAAACAAAAGAGGTACAATCAATTGGAGTAGGGCAGAACAAAGTGAGATGTGTCAATGGAGTATGGTTATACTATGAGAAATGATCAAAGAAAGAAATTCAGAAAACTATGGGAAGATGTGTATGAATGGACAGCTCAAAGAATGCAAAACCAGTAAAACAAGATAAAACAATAATCTCAATCATATAAATGAGAACATTAAACATTCAATATCTGATTAAACATGAACTAATTATGAAACATGATCCTATTCTCTCAGTGGAGTGGCTGGAAAGTGGAAAATAGATTATTAGGTTGTGTCACCTGATTTATTTAAATGTTTTCCTTTGTTATAAAGGAAGGTTCAATGAAACGGTCCTAGGGAAACAGGAATAAGAATGAATGACTCTGATAGGGAATATAAATAACAACAATAAACCTTTAAAAAGGAAGAAAACAAAATAAAAAGAGGAGAAAGCATTGGAGCTATTTCATTTATAGCTTTGTTACCCTAGTGCCTAGCAAAGTATACTAGGCACTTAGTAAATAACTGTAAGTTTGGCTGATGGATTGAACAGGCAAGTAAATTATAAGAATATTACAGTCTAAATCAAGCATCAACCATAGTTTTTCCTTTGATGGGTATTCACAGTTTGTATCTTTCCTTCAGTAGTATACTCCAGAGAATCACAGAAACTCTTAATTTTGAAGTTGTAAGGGGCTTCAGCAACCATCGAATCCTCCCCCTACCTGAACATCCCCTCTATAGAGGAGGCCAGTGAGATTTAAAAATGAATTGTATCAAATGTTTAAGAAGAGAAAGAGTGATGACTCTGGTATCAGAAGTCCTGGGTTCAAATACAGACTCTGATTCTTACCTGTGAGACCTTAAGCAACCCCCTTCACTTCTCAGGGTCTTAGTGTCCTCATTTATAAAATGAAAGAATTAGACTAGGTGGCCTCTGAGGGCCTTTCTTGCTCTAGCTTTATGATCCTATTATCCTAATTACTTTGCTTATAAAAATTATTATCAAAAATAAAAAAGAAAGCTTGTACCAAACTTGTTTTATGAGGCAAATATTGCCCCAGGCCCCATACAACATACCTGATTTGTAGTCACACAGACTTGGCTTGAAAACTTTCAGTGGGGGACAACCCACTCTCTCAGAGCAGCCTATTTTTCCTTTAGATAGTTCTAATTTTTAGGAAATTTATCCTTGTATAAAGTCCAAATTTTCCTCTTTGCAATTTCTACCCATTCTTCCAGGGTTCTGTCTTCAGGGACCAAACAGAACAGGTCTATTTTCAACATGTCATGACCCCTTTAAATACCTAAATATAGTTTCCATGTCTTTCCTCAATCTTCTCCTTTCCAGACAAAACATCCCTAGTTCCTGTTTCCTAACTTAGCAAGATCTCAGCTCTGGGTTTCTCTCTTCCAAACATTTCCTAATTTTTGGTGTCCTCTCTACTGTAGCTTTAAAATCTGGGAGTCCTAAATCTCAATCTTCAGTCCCACTGGCAAGTCAGGTCTGCATAGGGAATACATCTCCTCCTCCTGATTCTAGAGTGCACCTCTGAGGAGTTGTAGCTTTTCTGTGATGTTACTGGCTCAAGCCCCCATTTAGTGTGTTCAGTCAATATTGATTGCTAGTTACATTTAGCATCTCTCTTATAACACTGACTGATCCAATGATTAGTGCCCCACTCTCAATTTCACTAGTTAACATCAATTAGCTTTTTTTTAAAGGATATTAACTACAAAAACATTTGCGTCAACCCCCAGGGCACATCTACTACATTTATCTATAGGGACAATAGGTTCAAACTTAAAGTAGTTCCTACAAAGCTTTCTTCCTACCAACATTACTTCCAAATTCAACAAAGTCACTTAAGGAATTGTTCCCTTTATGCAGAACAAAGAGTCTCAGCTACCAGGTCAAGACTACACACTCTGGTGTGGATTCCAGTTCCCAGACCTCTGGTGACTCTCGTTTCTGAACTTTCAAGTGAAAAAGGCAGAAGCAGGAAATCCCAGATGCAGACTTGCCTAGTCACATTTACCATCTTTGTCGTATCTCCAGGTGAGAGAAGGCCTAAGGCCCCTCACCTACCTGGAGGTTCACAGTAGCTCATTCTTCTCACTTGAATACAGCCAGGAGGAAAGAGCAAGAATTCAAGTTCCTAGGGCATACTTAATGACAGCTCAGCAACCCATCCAAAAGCCTCTCTTTAACAGGCAGAACGTGGATAGGAAACAATCATACAACAAATGCACATACTCCAAAATGGATGTCAGGGCCCCAGATGTCACCAAGCAGGTTTACCAGATGTCCACCTAAGAGACTGTATCAGGCAGAGGGCATTTACTATTCTCCTAAGTACTTAGCTCTCATTAGTGTGTGCCTAGTGGGACTAAATTGCAGTGACTGGATTTGAATACAGGGCTTCACTTATATGCTCTAATTAAAGCAGAATACAAAAAGATTAGAACTTTTTTATTGCTAGAAACCCTACCTCTTCCTGCAGTAACAGATTGTGTTACCTTAACTCACTGCCATATTACAGTATTTACTCAAAGTGAGTGTCATCAAAACTCCTTAATTTTTTTTCCCACAGAAACAAATCTGATCTAATCATGCTTCCCCCGTCTTATTTTTGTAAAAGCAATGACTTGAACCCAAGCATGAGAATTTATATTGTCTTTATTATAAGCAATCTATGGAACTGAATGTTTTAGTCTATCAAGATCTTTATGGATTCTGATTCTTTTATCAGTTCTTGTCAGTTTTATGTGGTCTAAATATTTGATAGATCGTATATATGTAGACCTCTGGCGGCTCTCTCTGACCATACCTCTACATGGTCATCTGTACAATTACAAAGGATCAACAACATGGCACTAATTATTTTTTTAAGATAATTCTTCTAGTGACCTATGTCCATGCTGACAGCAACCTATTAGTGACTGTTCTTTGGATCAGGCCTTTAAACCAGTTTCAGATCCATCCAATGTGACTGCTATCCAACCCATATCTCTTCAACTTTATCAACTACTTTGCTTAAATTTAGGTAAACAATATCCACAACTTTCCCCTGACTTGCCAGCTTAGTAAATTTGTCAAAGAAATAAATACCGTTAATCTGGTGTCACCTATTCTTGATGAAGTCGTGCTGGCTCCATGTGATCAATTCTTCCATTTCTAGCTATTGACACTCTTATTTCATAATACTTTCAACAATGTTGCCAAAATTTTATGATATCTCACGAAATACGTCCTGCCTTTTATTTGATGAAAAAACCCAGCATTAAAAAGCAAGAAGTGATAAGCTTGCCAACTCAGCTCTATCCTAAACTCGAGAGAGAATTAAAAATAAACTGAGTTATGGCATGCAAGACAGGAGGAAGAGAGCCACCTTCTGGTCTCTATAAAATTCTAAATTTTTCTTTATTTTAAAACCTGAATGAAGGGAAATACGGTTCTTAAGAGATTATTCCAGGAAACAAGCACTTCTCATTCTTCACTAAAAACAATTCTTTGTACAGCTCTATAGTCATCAAAGTTATTATGGAGGAAAATACTTTTTTTAAAGTGTTTTTACTAACAACAAATTAAAGTGTCAATTTTCAGTGTAAGTGATAGGATAGACAATATTTTCGTGTCATTTCTATTTAATCACATACAATGTCCCTTTTACCCCTGTTTCCACCTTGAAAATATTTGCTGTTCTCTACAATTTCCGGTTACTCTTTTTTTATACCCTGGTACCTGAACCTGTAATTGTCATGAATACCAGTATTCCAAATGCCACGTGACTCTTACTAATGATGCCAAACATTCAGTAACAGTGGAAGAGTCTAAGATGTATTTAATCTATTCAGAACTGTCATAAATCAGAGTGTTCACAGTAGTAATGGCTCACATTTATGTGATGCTTATTACGTGCCAAGCTCTGCACTGTGTTCTATAATTATCTCATTTGATCCTCACAACAAACCCAGGAGGGAGGGGCTATTATTCTTCCTCATTTTACAGAAGAGAAAACTGAGGCAAACAGCAGTTAAATGACTTGCCCAGAGTCACACAGCTAGTATGTAGGGCTGAATTTGACCTCAGGTATTCTTGCCTCCAATCCTAGAGCCCTATTGCACCCCTAGGTTGCCTAATTCTGTATGGCTATATGGCATTTCCCCCTAGGAAAAGAATCTTTCCACCCTGAATTCCTTAAGGTAACAATAGGGACAAAGAGATAGAAGGAATTAGAATATTGTTTATTTAATATCATTTGTTTAAATGAAACATTCTCTAGACAATTCCTGGGTTGCATGAAAAATATATGTAAGAATAGGTTCATATTTTTTTTTTTTTGTCTTTTTGGAGGGGGAAAGGCAGGGCAAGTGGGGTTAAATGATTTGCCCAAGGTCACACAGCTGGTAGGCTAGGTTCATATTATTGCTATGTAAGTTGTTTTTATATTTTTATATATAAGCCATTTATATATAGTTTTCTATAAGATTTTTTCAACTATAAGATAAGTGCTGTTGTAGAATGATGGAAGCAACATGAATGTATTTTTAAGAACTGATGTGTGTGTTCACATTGTCTCCCCCATTACAGAGTAAGTTCCTTCAGTGTTGAAACTGCCTGACCTGTGTGTATATCCTCAGCTCTTGGTCCCAGCACCTAGCCCATTGTAACTACTTAATAAATATTGATTAATTAATTGATATATTTCTTTTGTACATCTTTATAAAAGTTCAAGTTGTCCTCCTCTCCTTCCCTACTACAATAACATAACAGTTCTTTGAAAGTAGGGATTGGCTAATTTTGTTTGTTTTGTATCCTCGGTGCCTAGAACAGGGCCTACATTCATAGTAGATGCTTAATAAGTATTTATTGATTAAATGATTGATTGTTTGATTCAATCAATAAACATTTGTTTTCATTTTTTTTTTTCAGTTAACAAGTATTTATTTTCTCTTCCCATCAGAATGCTGGCAGCATTTTCCATCAACAGTCTTCTGGAATCATGGTTTATTCATTGCATTCCTCAGAACTTTCAAGTCCTTCAAAGTTATTTGTTTTTATAATGTTGTTGCTATAATATAAATTGCTCTCCTGGTTATGCTCCTCTCTATATTAGTACATACAAATTTTCCCAAATTACTCCAATACCATCTACTTCACTATTTCTTAAGGCACAATATAACATCGTATCGTATCAATATATCATAATATATTCTGCATTCTGTTACTCAGTTGATGGGCATATCATTAGTTTCCAGTTTTTTGACACTATGAAGTTGCTATGAATGTTCTTGTATACATAGTAACTTTCTTTTTTTCATATTTTTCACTCTTTGGAGTATAGGCCTAGTAGTGGTAGTACCAGGGTTAGAGAGTATACATAGTTAAATAGCTTTTAGGGCCTCATTCCAAATTACTTTCCAGAATGGTTGAACCAATTCATAGCACTACCAACCATAGATTAATCTATATGTTTTCCTATAGCCCTGAAAACATTTGTCATCTTTTTTCCATCAATCTGATCGGTATGTGGTCGAACCTTTCCAAATTACTACTAATTTGATAAATATAAATTAAAATAACAATTTACTAAATACTTACTACAGGCACTTTTCTGAGCACTGAGAAAACAAAGACAAAAACAGCTCATGCCTCCAAGAAGTTTATAGGCTATTGATGCAAACAGCAAAACAACACATTCAAAATATATGCAAAATTATTTCAAAGAAATTTTGGGAGGAGGTCCTAGCAGCTGGGAAGATCAGTAAACAACTAATGTAGGAGATAACATTCAAACTGAGCATTGAAGAAAACTAGAAGTGCTAAGAGACAGAGGTAAGGAATGAAAATGTTCCAGACATGAGGACAACTTGTACAAAGGCATCAGTCTAGAAAGAATGTTGTGTTTGAGAAACAATAAATAGACCAGTTTGGCTGGACCATAGAGTATGTGAAGGGAAATAACATGTAATGTCTACAAAATAGGCTGAATCCAGATTGTAAAGATTTAATACATTGTTCAGCACATAGTAGGCATTAATAAAAAAAAAAATACTTGTTCACTTGACTTGACTTAAATGCCAAACAGGAATTTGAAGTTTTCCCTGTAGTCAACAATAGGAAATCACAGGAGCTTTTCTGAGGAGGAAAGTAATGTGATCAGCCCCCTGTTTTAGGAATATTACTTTGGTAGCTATGTGGGAGATCAGTTTGAGAAAAGAAAAACTTGAAACTAGGAATTTAATTAGGAAAATGTTTTCATGTCCATGTGAGCAAAAAAAAATGGAAACAGAAATGATGTATATTATGAGGGCAGAGTAGACCATATTTGATATTATGGGAGATGAGATAGAGAAAGCAAGAGGTTGAGGATGACTATGATATTGTGAATCTGGGTAGTTGGAAGGATGGTGGTGCCATTTAGAGAAGCAGATGAGTTGAATAGGGGATGGTATTGGAGGAAAGATAATTCACTCCATTTTGAACATGTTGAGGTTAAGTTCTCTATGGGACAACCAGTTTAAAATGTCTAATGTTCATATTCCAGGTCTGTAGCTCAGGAGAAAAACTTGAATTGGACATACAGATCTAGGAGTCCTCTGCAGACATATGATCACTGAATTCATGGAAGTTAATGAGATCACCAAAGGAGATAATAGAGAAAGAGAAGAAAAGGGGGCTCCAGATAGAGCCTCATTATATACACAGAGTTAAGGGGGAAAGACAGTATAGGCCAGCAAAAGGACACTGAGAGGGAGCAACCATGTTCACAGGAGTGAACCAAGAGAGAGCAGTTATCACCGAAATCCAGAGGAAAGTATCCACGAAAAGGGGTGTTCAACAGTATCAATTACTATAGACAAATCAAGAAGGATGAAGTCTCAAAAAGGGTCACTCTATTTGATTTTAGAAGATTACTGGTAATCTTAGAGATAATAGTTTCATTTGAGGGATAACACAGAAGGCAGATTGGCAATGAATGAGATGAGAAGAAATGGAAGCCATGTGTACATAAAGTGTAGATTTTAATTTTTTTAAGTTAAAGTAAAAATTTTAGACTTCAAAGTTTGAATCCACAAGATTTAGAGATGAAGGGAATCTTAAACATCATTTAGTCCAAACCTTTTGACTTCAGAAGAGGGAACTGAGGCCTAGAGTATTAAAGTAATTTGCCGAAGGTCAAATGGATAGTAAGTAGGATTTGAAGACAGATCTTTTTAGAGATACAGTAATTGGGCATCATGTTACTTCCTCATTTTAATTAGAAAATTTTAAATTTGTAAAAAAAAATGCATGTTAAGATAATGAAGCTCTGACTTAAACATGAAAACAAGGGCTTTTTATTTTTAGCCACTGTGTCAAAACTAATGTGTTATGCATGCCTAGGACATTAATATGTACTTCAGTTTGTTTCAGGGAGAATTATATTGGCTATGACATTAAAAGCCCTGGTGTGCTGTGATTACTGCCTATAGACATTCATATATCTGAAATTATTTATTACAGATTATATGTGCATTGGGTATTGAGTAACCATGGGACTAGGAATCATGCGCCCTCTGCTACTTATTATCAGTATGCCCTTGGACAAATTGCTTGATGTCTCTGGGTTTCAGTTTCCATACTTGTTAAATGAAGAGTTGAACTATAAAATAATGTGTAAAGTTCTTTTTATCTGTAACATAATGGAATCCTAAGAGATAGCAATATTCCAGCATGAAATCTAGATGTTAGAAAATTTCTCTGCAAAAATCTATTCTTCCAGGCTTATGGCTCTTAGTCCCATGTTATTCATGCATCAGGAATAACATTTATGTGGAAGACGCCCATCATCCTGACCACCAAGGACTGCTGATTAACTGTTGCTAATAGACAAGAAAGCCCAAGAAACCCAAACCACTAGCTCTGCTTTTAACTGAAGGATGTTTTCAACATAAAAGACTGCTAATTTGTATGAGGACAGGAGTTAGAATACTGGTCCTACCACACTCAACCTCTTGGTGGTAAGGTTCTCAATGTCTTCCATCACTTAATTTACTTTAGAGCTCTTACTGGTTATTGTGGGGCTGGCTCTAATGCCAGCAGACTTAATTCAGGTCCAATCTTTGGATGAAATAAGGCATTTGTGAGCCATTGAACATTTAACAAAAGATGTTTACTTTGCCCTAACATAGTAAGACTATATAGCAAGGATACAATGACACTGATCTTCAGCTGTGGTAGATACAGCCTCTCTTGCCTTCTTGTGGAAACACATCTGGTCAGAAAATCACTGGCTATGGAAACTCTCATGGTCTCAAATACCTACCAAGTCTGAGAACCCCAGACTCCACATGACTGAGGCTTTTTATTGGTCCTAAATCAGGAAGATGTATCAAGGAAACTTGAATTGATCAAGTTGCACAGAGAGAAGTGGCTATACAAGGGAAGCCCCTAGGGAAGCTGGGGCCAAAGGAAGTTGTGTGTGAGAAGGAAGCTATGTCAGAGAAGTCAGGAGCCATCAGGGAGAACACTAGTCTTATCACACTGGTTAACTCTGACCTCTAACATTCAAGAAGACTGTTCCATGTAGCCCTAGAAGAGGAAGAGAATAACTAAAACAGAAATACAGCAAAAAAAAAAAATTAATAATGTAATAGCTCCCTAAAGGAGTGACTGTATCTGGGAGAGCCCCATGAAGAAACAAGTCCCAGGTCTAACCAGTCAGGTCCATATGATGGACAATACCAAGTCTTTACAGTTGTTTATAATGGGTCTCTCAATGTAAAAAGAGGAGCAGTATCAGGAATATCAGCAATATAGCAAAGATGATGATGCTTCCTGCATAGTCAGTGAACTTTAAGATCAAAGAAAATTGCCCTGTAGCACGACCTACTTTGTATTTCTTGGCTCAATAGATAGGACTTTCCCTTCAAAATCTTTACACACACACACACACACACACACACACACACAGATACTACTTCAGACACTTACTAGCTGTGTGATGACCTTGGGCAAGTCACAACCCCAACTGCCTCAAAAAAAAATCTTGACCCCATAAGAAGCCTCTGAGGGAC
This sequence comes from Pseudochirops corinnae, assembly GCA_028646515.1. Taxonomy (NCBI): domain Eukaryota; kingdom Metazoa; phylum Chordata; class Mammalia; order Diprotodontia; family Pseudocheiridae; genus Pseudochirops; species Pseudochirops corinnae. Next base: position 3,665 of record JAQQSV010005183.1, on the reverse strand, counting down.
TGCTTCCTTCTTCTGCGAAGGCTGGTTTGACCCCTCCATCTCCACATTATCACCATAAAGTAAGAACCCTCCTAACAACTATAACTCCAAGGAGGAGTTATACAACAATCAGTGGGTATTATACTAGCCACAATGTGGAAGGGCCAGTCAGATTTATACCATAACAAGAAATGGGCTGCCTGAGCCTGTCTACTCTCCTGCCAATAGCCTACCATGGACACCAGGAGCCATGCCACCATCCATTGCTACTCAGGCCCACATCTCTCCATGTTACCCAATGGTCACCACTGTTAGGGCCCATGCCTGGGCCAGCTAACCTCTAGCCAGCACCACTTGGACCCATTGCTGTGTTCACTGCCCACTGCTATCTACTGCCCCTAACACTTGCATCTCTGACTGCTGTTATCTCCTGTTCTTGGGGCCCATATCTCTACCTGCTGCCTGCTCTTCTAATATCAACTGTTACCCATTGTGTTGAAGCAGGATAACTGCCACCACCAAGTCTATGTTTTGCTGTTTTACCCTGGAAAACAGTACTGTCACCAGACTAAGTGCCATTGTGCTGCCATTCCTGGGCTGTGACTGTCCTCTCCCATTCTGGGAACAGATCCTGCAGGCCATAAGTTCACTGCCCCTGGCTGGTCTGTTAAATGATGAAGTAAGGAATCACTACACCAGATGGGGCAGGCAACTCCAAAGGACTGTCATCAATCATGACAGACTTTGAATTCATGTTGTCAACTGACCCCCAGTTGAGTGATCCAGGAGCTCCTGACATCTCAAATGCCAAAGGTTGTCACCAAGAGTAACAATGTTCAGCTTAGAATCACCCATCTATTAGTGTGAAAGAGAGCACCTGAAGCCTCATATTATCTGTGACCCCTCACTGGATGCTCCAGAGAGAAATACAGTTCACAGTTCAGAAATGATCAAAAACCGAGATAGAAGTCCTACCTCTCTTCAGCAAATTAACTGGTGTAAAGTTGGAAAATTTTAACATATTCTCAATTCAGGAAATGTTTCTAGAATCTTGAGGAGAATCAAGCATTGTTCTTTTAAGTACCTCCACTAATGGTTTGTACGAAAGAATCACAATTCCATGACACAGAATTCCATTTGGCCTCTCAAATGTCAAATTGAAAAAAAAAATTGGATAGTTGCTACAGTATAGTGGTTAGACAAGCCTAAAATTTCAGGTTGATCTGTCATGGTTTGCACTCTTTCATTGGTAGGGTCCCTTATCCTACTCTTCAACTGCCTGCTTATGTTATATACAATTATAAGTCTAAGGACTGCTGGTTCAGCTGCATTGTCATTTCCAAAAAGTCATTCAAATCCTTGCAGTTCTTTCTCCATTAACACACCAAGATGATTCCCTTAAAGCTAGTTGGAGCCTTCTTTCTGTATGCCATTTCCCCAAGCAATTGGGTGATGATAAGCATTAGCAATTCAAAGATATCCAGTCCCAGAAGGTGAGAGCACAACTACTTCTTTGGCATTTGGTCCACTGCAAACCCAGACTTTCCCCATAATGCCACACCAGCCTTCTCTTCCTAGAAGCTCCCTCTGACTCTGGCCTACTTCACATTCTGGAAGTACACACTGCCCCTGCAACCTTTTCCTCATTTTAGTTGGTTCTTCCCACAACCTCCATTCTAAGGAAAGTGCTCAGGCTAGTCATGCTATGATTCCTCTCTGGGGCCTATTCTTGACACTCCAGACTTTCTCCAACTTGCTCCTACAGGGTTAGTTTCTCTCTCCTCTCCACTCCTCTCTTTTCAGCTTTCTTTAAAGTATTGTCTTCCCCCATTAGAATATACGCTCCCTGAGGGCAGGGACTTTCTTACCAGTTGTGTTTATATTTCTACCCCTTGGTACAGATCTAGCACTTAATAAATGTTTGTTGATTTCACTTGACTTGGGGAAATCATCACTTCAAACCCCCTAAAATTCAATTCTTCCTGGCTTCTTTAAAGACAAACTAAGTTCTAAGTAAAGGCATCAATAGAACTTGGAAAAGGATTAAATTAGATAGCAGGCTCAGGCACAACATAGGGACAGGACCTTAAAGACAGTTGACTGTAATTATTTTCAGTTTTTAGTTCTTAAAGAAGAGGATACTCAAATCAGTTTCTCCTATCTGACTGACCATAAACCTAATATTCCAGGAGTGAGTAATGCCTTAGAAATCACCATCTCCAGGAGCATGACCAGAAGTACCACCAGAAGCACAAAAATCAATCTGGTGCAGCCCTCCTTTTCACTGCCCATCCTCTTCTTCAGCAAGATCATTAGGCTCGGGAGCGTCGTCAAGATGATGATGTAGAAACGCTACTCCGCAAACTCCTCCCAATACCACCTCAAATACCTATAAAATACGACTCTAAACAAATTTTAGAGCTCCAGGCACCACAAAAATGACGGAATAACAAAGCTCCCGCTGAAGGCAGCCTGGCAGGTGGTCATCACAGCGTGCTGGAAGCAGAGCCCAGCCCCATGTGGTTTCAACCCCACCCCCCACCCCCAGTCCAGGAGAAGCATCAGCTGTAGGGTTCAGGAGAATGGATAATTAGCAGCTGTAGCAATTTCCAGAATTGCCAACCCACAAGAACCAAGGACAAAGGGAAAAGGTCAGGGGAACTCCCCTAAACTTGGGGAAGAGGATCCAGCCAAACTGCCTCCAGAGCTAGCAGCAGTCTGAAGCAGAGGCCCTGCAGCCACCTCCATGTGGCTGCTTCAGAAGTTCATGGCCTGCAGATTGCAGGAGGACCAAGCGATCATTCAGAGGCTAAGTGCTCTTGCCTAGAGCTGCCTGGATTGGATTGTGGTCTTGGGTGGTGGTCCTGAGGTACGTTTTCAGTGAGCCAAAGCTGGTGGAGGCTGCAAAAAATGGCGGCCTCATAATAGCTCTGGCAGCTGTGAAAACCCCAGGGATTTGGGACAGAGCTCTCCCCTCTGAAAGCAGAGTTTTACTACTGAGCCCAAAAGCCAAGTAATTGACTGGCAACATGAGCAGGCAAAGGAAGCAAAGCAAGCCCAGCAAACCAACTTTAGATTCCTTTTTTGGGGACAAAAAGGACCAAAAGCATGGAACAGGAGGAAGACTACACAGTCAGAACTCCCACACCAGGAGCTTGCAAGAAAACTACGACCTGGATAGAGGCCATAGAGGAGCTTAAAAAGGAATTTGAAAACCAAATAAGAGAAGTGGAGGAAAATTTGGGAGAGAAATGAGAATGATGCAAGAAAATCATGATAAGAGAATCAGCAGTCTGATTGAAGAAAATAACACCTTAAAAAATAGATTAACTCAACTGGCTAAAGAGGCCCAAAAAGCCAATGAGGAGAAGAATGCCTTAAAAAGTCACATTTGCCAGATGGAAAAAGAATCTAAAAAGCTTGTTGAAGAGAATAATTCCTTCAGAATTAGAGTGGAGCAAATGGAAGCAAATGACTTTATGAGAAATCAAGATACTATTAAACAGATCCAAATAAATGAAAAAATAGAAGGTAATGTGAAATATCTCCTTGAAAAAACCACTGACCTGGAAAATAGATCCAGGAGAGATAATTTTAAAAATTATTGGACTACCTGAAAGCCATGATCAAAAAAAGAACCTAGAAATCATCCTTCAAGAAAATCTCAAGGAAAATTGTCCTGATAT
>JAQQSV010005182.1:0-14618 GCA_028646515.1 Pseudochirops corinnae | reverse complement strand
TTTTTTTGTCTGTGGTTTCTTTTGCAAAATGGTTGATATGAAAATATGTTTTCCCAGACTTCTCACATACAATTAATATAAAATCACTTGCTTTCTTAAGATGAAGGGATGAGATGGAAGGGATAGAATTTGAAACCAAATTAAATATATATAGACATACATACATATGTGTGTGTATTTACATGTAATTGGGAAATATTTAATGAAATAAAATATGGTTAAGTAATAAAAATATTTTTGATGTATTTAACATTAAATCTCATAAATATTTTAACTACTCTGCTTACAATAGCTGTTATTTCTTTTCCTTTCCATAAGTGGATTAGACCACTCTGAGAGGGACAAAAGAAGCTTGAATATCACTTCCCATCTTCCTTTCTCCATCACACTGTTAGAAAGTATCGCCCTCTAAGTTGAGGCATAATAAATGTTGCAGACAGGCTCAGATTTTTTTCTGTTCCATAGATATGAGCTTACTAATCTTGAATTTTTAAATGCGTTATTGTAATACTTTACTACAATTATGTTTTTAAACTTGAATGGAAATTTGAATTAAGTTCAATAGTTACTGATTTTAAGAAAACTTATATATTGAATGTCATGAATATTATGCTTTTTTTTTTTTAACAACTTTTCTTTTTGAAATTGATTGCTTTTCAAATCTTACCTGGGCTGACCTTTCTCCATTTCTCAAGCATTTATGAATATTAATACTTGCTATTATTTGGTCCCATCAATAGGAATACATCTGATTTATTATTATGGATGTTATTAGTGTGTTCCTTGCTCATGACAATCTTTGCTACTTATTGTTACCAAGTTATATTAGATTTGACTAAATCAGTTAACTAGTATATTATCCATGTATATAAGGATTTATTGACACTTAAAATAGAACCTGAGTGTGTTTTAGAACAAAGAGTTTAGAGGACAAACCGTGAAAACATCCTGTTTTCTCTACTAGGCCAGATGGAAGAGAAGCACCATATGATTACAGTTGAAAGGGAAGCTGGCAGATCAATCCTTGTGGCCCAAGGAGAGAAGGGGGTAGCAAGGAGATTGTGAAGCTTCCCCAGGGTTTTTTTTTTTTATCAGTCTCATAGCTCCACATGCCTCAATACCCTAGAGTGCTTTCTTCAGAACTTCAAACCACAACTACTGCTCAGTAGTAGACATTGTCAGAGGCAGTGATCTGTTATAAGTCTGAACTCAGAATACATTTTTCTTATTTGTCACATGCAATGATGCCTTGCTGATATCCTTCAGAAATTAATATGAGAGATAATTCAGGTACTTTAACTGTGATTCATAAGGATATTTCTTTGGGAAAATGTCACTCCAAGCAACTAACCCTTGGAAATGGACTTTTGGAATACAACCCATGTATTAACTTGATGCTGCCAGTATTTTAGTAGTATATAATTAATCAGTACTTTTTAAAATGCATTAGAAATGGAAAATTTTTGGATGGTAGTATAGATTTGACCTATCTTTAGAAAACTGAAAGATAAATATCTACCATTTAACCAATAAAGGACTTAATGGAGAGAACAGCTAACAGATTCTTTTCAGCTAACTTACCTTCTCATGACCTTGCTCAATGATTTCCAATTTCAAACACTTTATTTAAACTGAAGGTGATGAATAGATGCATTAGCACCTCAGAATAATGCTGTCCTTGAAGTCCATGATGTGAAACCACCTTATCATAAGTTCTTTTCCTTACTTCATTGCCTAAATCCTTTTATACAGTGTCTAAAGTGAATCTGTATTATTTTGAATTCAACTTTGTAGCAAATCATATTAAGGAGTTGAGTTCTAGAGGTCTGGCAATATTCAGTGTCATACTTGGGGGATGATTAATGATTACCATAATAGTAGTTAGGACATTTGGCCATATCCATCCACCAGCTACCCAGTGTGTGATGCTAGTACATACAGTTTCTAACTAATAGCTTTATGAAAATTTATTTGATTACTGCCTTCACCCTTCCCCAACATCCATCCCTCTATTCCCTGAAATTGAGCCTACTTAATTCAGACTTTAAACTCCTTCTAAATCCAGACTCTGGGATGACTCCTTTAGGTACAGTGATTAAAGCAGTTATTCATTTTCTTACTTAATCATTATCACTGCTGGCTCCATTCTGACTGTAGTAATCCTATTTATCAATGTCTAGGTTAGTGCCTTGTTTCTTACTCAGTTTCTTATTTCCTTGTACTTCATTATTTTTTTCAAATGACTTGATTCACTCCCTTAAATTCTAGAGGCCCCTTGACTAGGTCCTTGAAAAATGGTGAAATATTTTCTTGAAAACAAGACTTCCAGAGGCCATCTTTTCACTTTCCTTCTTGGATAGACTCTCTCTCAGTCTTGGACTACATTTTGTCTGTAGTGTCTTTAGCATTGTCTTCTTCTTCAAGATTTGCTTTTAAATTTGTAATCCTATAGTCCCATCCCTAGAGTATCAGACCCGTGGACAGACTCCACATTCAAGCCCACCCTTACTTGACTCTGTTTTCTCATTTTTGCCTAACACTGGAAGTGCCAGTCTTCTGTGACCACATCCATTCTGGCATTTCTAGGACTTCCCACCCAAATTCTGCCGATTTTTATTTAATTGTCCTTAGTGTTTCTTACTACATAAAATGAATGTCAATAAATGAACAAATCCCAGTAACCACCAGGTTGATAAATCAATTAATTCCTTGTGTTAGGTAAATAATTAGGATGAGATACAGGGGATTAATCTATTTGTTGTTAGTGGATATTAATAGCAAGAGGGACTCCACAACGTTATATCCATCCCCTTTCCTCCATTTACATGGCTACCACCTCACCTTAAACCTTTATCACTTCTCACTTAGGCTCATAAGTGTTCTCCCTTGCTCATTTTCCTCCCTTCTCCAAATTTTCCACCATTCAACTGCCAGAGTACTTCCCTAAAACACAAGTCTGACTATGTTACTCCTCTACTTGACTGATGAGCTCCCATGACTCCTTAGTGCTTCTAGGAACTAATATAATCTTTACTAGCATTTTAAAATTGTTATTTTGATCTACCTGTTCAGGCTTACTTATTCCCCTTCAAACATACCACAGTCCAGCCAAACTAGCTTTCTTACTGCTCCTTACACATAGCATTTAATTTCCCATCTCCAGGCCTTTGTACAAGTTGTCCTCCATGTACTTCTTCCTCATATCTACCTCCTAGTACTCCAAGCTTCCTTAACAGCTCAGATCAGCTGTTATATCTTACATAAAATCTTTTTAAAAATAGCCTTGAATGTTATTCTTTTCCCAATCCCTCCTCTATGATCTTTTCTTTACTTTGTTGTTATGTTTTACATATTTGTATGTGTACTTGCTATTATACCCAAAGAATATAGGCCACTTGTGTGCAGGGACTGGTTTAGTTATCTGATCAATAAGAACTTAGTAGGGATCAAGTTACTAAATCCTGGGGATACAAAGAAACACAAAAATGCAATCCCTGCCCTTGGAGAATTTAAATTCTAATAGTAGATGTATGAATAGTTATGTACATAAAAAGATATATGCTGTGTAAATGAGAGGATATCTAGTTAACATAGTGAAGAGAATGGTAGACCTGGAATCAGGAAGACTTGAGTTCAAATCCAGTCTCAGGCACTTATTATTTATCTGACCTTGGGTAAACCACTTAACCTTTGTTTGCCTCAGATTCTTCAACTATAAAATGGGAATAATAACAGTACCTGCCTTCCACAGTTGTTACAAGATCAAACAAAATAATACTTGTAAAGTACGACCTGATATATAGTAGGTGCTATGTAAGCATTAGTAATTGTTTTTATAATAAAAAATAATAGTAAATATAATATCATCTGAACTTTCCAGCTAACTTTCTGCTTTGTATGTGCAGCTCTACTCGATTTGAACTCAGTGGAACCTAATGCCCTTTAGGGACGCCCTTGGTTTCGGTTCCTTCTCATGTCCCCCTTTTTTAAATTGATTAGTGCATAGACTGCTGACCTTGAAGTCAATGTAGATCTGGATTCTAGTCCTCCCCTTACTCATATCAGTTATATGACTATGGGCAAGTAAATTAACTTTTCTAGGAATAAATCATAAATGAGTTTCTGATCTGTATTGGTGGAAGTAATTTCTGAACTGTGGAACTCACGCTCATGAAGCCATAGGCCTGGAACCTTACCCTCACTCTCCAGAGAGGAATCATATAGGTCTATGAATATTAGGCTTTATAGATCAGTCTATCTACTTCAGTTCATTTTCCCCTTTGCTTCCCCAACTTGTCACAGAACTTTGAACCTATCCTTTGCACTTACCATATTTTAATTTATTACAGTTCTTTGTCCCTACATTTTATTTTCCCAGTTAGACTTTAAGTTCCTTGAGATAAAACACAGGCTTATTTCAGTTTTGTATCCCAGCAACAAGGCCTTTGCCTTGTACTTAATGAGCATTTAACAAATTTTTTTTTTCATTTCATAGAATTGTAGTTCCTCACTTTGTAGAAGAGAATAGTGAAGCCCAGATGGATCACCCTGGAGATATAACTAGAATGGGCACGATATAGGAATCCTCTTTGTCTTCTCTCTTTTATCCTGGAATCATTCTCAGTTTGACTTCACAAAGAGAGAGTCCTCCCCTTTTCCTGGGACTCACATGCCTCCTTTTTGACTCTAACCCCTTGCTTCCCAGGTATTTGCCAGTGTTACTGGATCATATGTACTGCTCATTTTTACCAATGTAATATCTCCCTCCCATGAGTCCTCCAGGGTGTTACAAGGCTATAACTGCCCTCTATAAATTCACTCAAATTTCCCCAGGTACCAGAATTCCTAATTTAGGATCTGGGTAAACAGATTATTGTGGACTGTTTGGGGTGGGGGAGTAGGTTATCCTCATGTTTAGTTCATGTCTGAAGTATTTCAAAAAATAACCCAGTACAGGGAAAAATGTTACATAAACTTTAAAGCATTATAAAAATGTTATTGATTATAATTATTCTGAAGATTTAATATTTATATTCAGTAAAGGAATATCCACCCAAAAAAAATCACAGAATTTTCAAAGTATTAAAGCATCACATTATATTTAAATATGTTTGGAAATTAACTGAGATCACAGTGAAGTCTACGTTTAACTGTAAGAAGTTTTTAAAAAATGTTATTTCCAGGTGCATTGGAATGTTGATCACATAATTTACTTGATCCCTATTCTGCCATGTACAGAGGGAAGAAGGGGCACATAAAATTCCTCTGGAATTAACTCAAAGCTATTAAATGATTGGAAATGATGGATGAAAAAAAATTTTAGTTAAAAATATAATTCCCCCAAACCTGTCTATTGTCCTAAAGAAAGATTTAAGAAGAATTATAGGTAATTATGGTTTTCTGAGAGCAACAGGGAGACTAATATCTTTGCTCGTCATTTTTTCCTTGTGCTTAATGGATTCATAACTTGTAGGTGGTTGTAAGTTTTTCTCATCTAAAATGATTATGACTCATCCACTGAGACATTTGCTATCATTATCTCTAGCAGGAAGAATAGTTAGCAGAACAACTACTCCTAAATGCTTATTATAAATTTGCAAATCTAGATGTGGAGATTTCATTCACTCACAGAGCTTCAACCATCATCCCTTTGGGGATCTTCTCCCAGTTTGTCCTTCTTACTTTTTCCTTTTTCTTTCTGAGGATAAGATCTGAGAATACAACTATTCACTGGACAACAAGTAACTTGCTCAAAGAAACACAGAATTTTTTTAAGTGAAATTCACTATTTCCCAAACATATACCATATTTTTGTACCTCTACAGGTTCCATAGGTCTCAAATGCCTCCCTTCCTAGGCATCTATGCTTCCATCTCTGTCTACTGAAATCCTATCCATAAATGTTAAGATCCAACTAAAATGCAGTGACATCTCTCACAAGAAACCTTCTCTGATGGCCCTGGGTAGTAGTGGTCTTTCCTTCCTCTGAACCATCATTTAATCTTTTTGTGTCTTTCTTATACACTTATCGAGTCCTATCTTAGTTATATTTTCCTATTTCTTAGCTCCTCCATCAAGGGTTTCTACACTCCTTGAAAATAGAATCATTTCTAATACCTTTGCATCTTGAGATGGCTTAGTAAATGTAAGTGTGAACGAATTCAGTTGAACTGAATGTACTTATAGCTATTACCATATGTAAATTATCTCAGCATACAGTTAATAGCTGCCTCAAAAGAAGCATACTATAAATGCAGTGATTACAATTCATGCTAACAATAAATGATGACAGGGCTGCCATAGAAAGTTTTCCTTGTAATGAAATTCCAAGCAGGATAAAATTCAGGAAAAAATAACCTTATAAGACAATATGAATGACTATGAAATATAAATGAATTTCGGTGTCAGGCAAATATGAAGTAATATGCTAAAAGAAAAATAATATCCAAAAAACAGGCCCAATGACATTGTCTTTTTGTTTCTTTTTGTGAGGTGTGGGGAAGACCAGTCTATGTTCAGAGAGATTCATCAACAGATTTGCTTTAGGGTGATTAACTTATTTTTTTAGCCACAGTAACTCTCAAAAACAGTGTACCAAATTGTAGAGTGGTTATGATCTACTCCATTGGAGGGAGTACTCACACCAATGAAATCAGATTTCTCAACTAATAGAGCAAAATTCATACTATTATTTTAGAATGATGGCTGTAAGTTTTCTACAATCAAAGTAAAGTGAAGACATTAAATGAGTATATGATTGTGTAATGAGAATGGGAATTTGAAGATCCTCCCTGCCCCTTAATAGACCTAGGGAGTGAGTTTGAAGACCTCCCCTGCTTTGAAAGTAAATTCTGCCCCCTAATAGGCTGAATGTAATCACATGGAGCCTGTGATGGAGGGAATTTGCTGAAGGTGCAGCAGAGCCCACAGAAAGCTTTCCTCCTGTGAAGGTAAATTTTGCCCCCTAATAGGCTGATTATAGTCACATGGAGCTTGTGGTGGGAGGAGTTTGCTGAAGGGAAGCAAAGCACGAGAATCTGGTAGTCAGAACTAGCCAGATAGTAGTGGATAGAGAATGTTCAGGCAAGGAGATAGAGATGTTTGTGAGTAAATATTGATCTTGTATTGGTTTGTGGGAAGGCTGAAGAATGCTGTGGCTCTCAGTGTTATTATGGCTTCTGAATATCTTTGGTACTATGATGGAATCAGCTTACTGGTTTTGGGACTCAGTTTTCTGGTGTCAAAATAAGTGCTTCAGTTCTGTCCTGTACCCAGAGAATCTGATAAATTTTAAGATTGAATGTCATGTGATATTCATAGTTATGGTCTTTATCACGATCATAGGTGCTATAAATATTGCATTGGTGTTACACATTGCAAGCAAAAAAAAGGCACCAGAATGATGGGTATTCCCAGAAAAGATAATGAAAACAAAATAATATCCTCTTTGTTAAACTTTGTATAGTTACACCTTCAATGCTGTCTGTATCCAGGTAAAGTATTTGTACCATTAAGATATAATAGAAGGTCAACAGGAGGTCATCTAAAACAATCAAGAATTTGTCATAGGCAATGATGCTGTAGTATGAGGGTAGACAAAACAAGATGAACAAACTTGATTCTTTTTGGTATAAAAGACAAAGTAGAAAGGAGATATGGAGACAAATGGAATAAAAATGAATTTTCCCCTCAAATCATGGTATTCTAGAATTAAGAATCATTGCTAAATGCTGGGAAAAGGCTTAGAATAATCAGATGGAACAGCACTTCACCCCCTTCACAATGTGACCCATAATTGCCAAATCTAAAAGCTTTTTGTTAGTTCTCTTCCTTCTTGACCTTTCTGTGAAATCTAACACTGTTTATTGTTTTCTTCCCAGATATACTCTCTTCTCTGACTTTTTATTACTCTAATTTCTCTGCCCTGTTTCATGCCTCCTTCTCAGACCTTTTAAATCATCCAGATTGTATCCCCAGACTTTGGGTACTCTGAGGTTTTGTAATGTGACTCCTTATTCATGTCTGTATATGAATATATGTATATGCAATATACATATCGTGCCTACGTGTTTGCATATATTATCTCCCTCAGATAGAATGTAAGGTCCTTAGGTGCATAAAATATTTTTACTTTATCCCAAATAGTATATTGGCCTGTTATATAGTAGGCACCTAATAAATAGTTGTTGAGTGATTAAAGGTCCTCTTATGGGACACACTTATTCTTTGGAGTTGACCATTGGTTCTTGAAGGCTATTACAGCAGTCCATAAGCTCTGGTATATTCCACCATGATGGAAAGGTTTCTGATATTGCTCTAGACTGTGTCTATTTTTGAGGACCATCTTTTCTAAGTACAGAGAGGTTCAACATCAGGATGCTGGTAACCAAGACATGAAAAGCTTTTTTGGTAATAAGTCAATATGAGTATTATATAATTGAATTTCAATTTGGGGAGAGGGGAGAGGAATTCAGATATTATTACGAACCATGTTTGTAGTTTTATTTAGCAAAAGAATGAAGGCTGAGCAGCGGCAACCCATATCATCTTGAGAGAGTAACATTCGTGTCCATATTTAAAGAGCTATTTGCCCTCCAAAGGAGTTCTGTAAGTTGAGAGTATACATAGATTCAGAAGGAGTTTCAGTACGTTCATGACAGGATCTATTACAGATGAACAGAAACTCAAATATTTGGGTCTGTATCACTAACTTCTATAGTTGATATCAGAGTGGTCCAATATGTCCTCCTTTCTACAATACACCCCTTTGTCCCACTGCGGTCATATTTGTGACACAGTGAGGTCAGAGATCATTCTTATTTTTTTAATGAGGCATAATGCATTTTATCTTTCTTGAGCTTTGTAAGAGTATAGACTATATAAAGGAAGACTTTAAAAAAAATAACTGAAGTTTTACCATCAGTAAAGTCTTTTTAATGTGACCTTGAATTAGATTCTTCAAACCAGTCCTTTCTGAACCTGATTGAAGTGATTTAATATCTGAAAATTTACCTGGCAAAATGCCAAAACATCTAGAACTCATTCTATTTAATCAGATTGATAATATTGGTGTCATTCCTATTTCCACTGCTGTAATGGCAAACAAAATGGTACTTTGCTTCTTGTTTCAGTTATTGTGATGGAAACAAAATAGCACTTGGCTCTTGTTTCAGCTATTCCAGAGTCTTTGAGCCTCTGTTGTGATTGTTTCAACTCCTTTTTGGAAACGGTATACATTGTATTGCCCTTAATAGGCCAAAGGGAGTTTGGATACCTACCCTGCCCTTAATAGGCCTAATGTCATCACATGGAGCCCAAGGTGGGAGGAACTTGCCTAAAGAATACAACTGGTGACTGACTCCATTGGCTATAATCCTTTACAACTTGACTAATGTTTAATGTGAAGGTATTTATAGATCCTATATTTCATTGCGTGCCACCATAGGAGGGATGGAGGAGAGGAACAGGGAGAAATTTTGAAACTCAAAGGATTATGGAACAGAATGTTATGTAGTAAAAGGAAATGAATATGTTAAAAACAACAACACAAAAAAGAGTACAACAGGAAGGACACAACAGGAAGGGTAGAACAGCAAAGACCAGAGCATGTTAAAGCTCTAGTGCAATCTGGGACCAAGCAGAGCTGAGAGGGAGAACACTTGTGGTGTTGGTACTCTGTTCTGTCTATGTTGATGTTACTTTGTCAGAAAGAAGAATTTTGTCTGTTGACTTATGTTGATTTCACAGACAGAAAGTAAATTGAAGTGATTGTGCTAGCAATGTGTGTTAATATTGTTGTAACTCTGCTAAACTTACTATGTGCAAATATTATTGTGGCTCTGTTAATCTTTGTCTTCCCAGAATCAGAAACTGCAAAGGGCTTGGATTGGATTTATCAACCTGAACTATGATATGGATCAGCAGTGGAGAACTGCCTATGAATCCAGGCAACAGTGGGGTGAATCCAGGTCAGAGCTGGGATCATGGAACAGAAGCCAAGGAGTTTGTAAGTCCGCCTTGAGTCAAGATGAAATGACCTTTACTTGAGTATGTAGTGCTGATTGAGGAGATTATGACTTACAGTGACCTAGGGGTGGAAGACCTTTGTACTTTCCACTACCCCTTAAGGATGATTGACTTAAGGATGATCCAGTTAAGGATTTTTGTGAGCCAGCCATTCAATAAAGATGAAAGAAGACTTTAGGTGCATACTTTACATTGATTGAGGAGATTGTGACTTGCTGAATGATATGTTTTGTTTAAGACTATGTGGCCATTTTAGTAATAAGTTGTTATATTGTTGTGAATGTTTTGCTTTAGTTTATTATTGAATAAATAGTGAGTTCACTATATTTTGTGATCAGAACTTTAAAGTTATGCATAGCACCAGTCCTCAGGAGAGATACTTGTGCTTGACTTTGCAACTGCCTACATGTGGTTGCTTAAAAAAAAAAGTTTCCATTCAAGATTCACATTAATATTTTAGTGTTTTCCTTTTTAATTAGCATTGTAGGAGACATTTGACACTTAATAAAAATGACTGGGGGGGCTAAGGGGGGGCAGTCTTCCAGTGCCAAGACGGTAGAGAGAGGAAGGAACCTTCTGAAACCCTCTCAAATTCCTCTCCAAACAACTAGACAACCATCTCATAACTGATCTCGGATCAAGAAAGCAGCTTACTTGCACTGTAGGAAAGGTCTATCTCACTGGGGTGGGAAGAAAGAGTGGTCCAAGATCAGCAATGCCCTCCTGCAAAACCGCAGCCCTCAGCCAAGTATGCAGTCTATGTAGTCCAGCAAGACCTTATCCCAGTGACCTCAACCCCAGTACAAGCCACCAGGGAGACCTGGACCCTCTTGCTGACCAGTGGCAAGATCCTGCTCCAGGGCTAGCCAACAGTGACATCTGCCCCTGGGGCCTACCACTGGAAACACCTTGTTTACATAGCAACCCAACAGCAGGACCCCATCCCTAGGGCAGACCAGCAACAAGATCCCTCCTCCAGGGCCATCTACCAGAAAGACTGTTACCATAACAACCGAGTAGCAAGTCCCCACACCTGGAGCAGGCCAGCAGCTAAACCTCACACTGAGGGGAGGTCCCTACCCCCCCAGTACAAGCCAGAAGGAATGCCTACTCTCTAGAGAATGCAAGCAGCTAAGGCCTGAAACCCAGTGAAAATCAGCAGTAAGACCCAGAGCCCCAGCATAAAAACCTTGGGACAGTGCAGGACCAGAGCCCAACTCCCACATAAAAACACCAAGTCACAAGAAAAGGTAGAAAAATAAGGAACAAAAAAAAAAAAGAGCCTGACTATCAAAAGTTACTATGGTGATAGGGAGAATCAAGGCATAAATTTAGAAAAGGACAAAATAGTCACCTATTAAGCCTCAAAGAAAAATGTAACTTAATCTCAGGCCAAAAATAGAATTCCTACAACAACTTCAAAAGGATTTTAAAAAGCAAATTGAAGAAGTAGAAAAAATTGGGAAAACAAATGAGAATAATGCAAGAGAGTCATATAAAAAAGAATCAGTAGCAAGGGAAAAGATGTATAAAAATCTAACAGGGAAAATAACTGCCTAAAAATTAGAATTTGTCAAAGGGAAAAGGATGTACAAAAACACACTGAAGAATGTAATTCCTTAAATATTAGCATTGAACAAGTGGAAACTAATGACTCTATGAGACATTAAGATACCATAAAGCAAAATTTTTTAAAAAGTTAAAAAATATTTAAAAATGTGAAATTTCTCATTGGAAGAACAATTGACCTAGAAAATAGATCCAGGAGAGTTGATATAAGAATTATTAGACTATCTGAAAACCATGATAAGAAAAAAAAAATCTCGGACAGCATCTTTCAAGAAACTACCAAAGAAAATTGCACTGATATTTTAGAAACAGAGGGCAAAATTGAAATGGAAAGAATCCACCAATCATTGCATAACAGAGACTTCAAAATAAAAACTTCCAGGAAAATAACCAAATTTTACAGCTCACAAATCAAGGAGAAAATATTTCAAATGGTCGACAAGAAATATTTCAAATATTGTGGAGCTATAGGCAGGATTATACAGGATTTTGCAGCTTCCACATTAAAGTACCAGAGGGCATGGAATAAAATATACCAGAAGGCATAAGAGTTAGGATTACAATCAAGAATCACCTACCCAGCAAAATTGAATATAATCTTTCAGGGGAAAAATAGATATTTAATGAAATAGAGGAAATTCAAGCATTTCTAATTGAAAGACTAGAGCTGAATAAGAAAAAAAAAATTAACTACTAAATACAAGGGAAATACAAAATTCAAGGGAAATATGAAGAGATAAAAAAGAAACAAGAAAGAGAAAACAAAAGAAATTACATGAGACTAAGACGTTTATATTTCTATATGCCAAGATATTTATAAATCAACAACTTTATTACTATAAGTACAAATAGAAGGAGTATATATAGGCAGAAGTTGTGGATGTAAGGTGACTTTGAAGGGATGATACCCCCAAAAAGAAACTAAAGGGGTGAGAAAGAAAATTGCAGTGGAGAAAGGAAACAGATTGAATGGAGTAAATTTACCCTCATAAAAGAGGCATGAAAGAGCTATTTTAATGGAGAGGAAGATAGGGAAGTGGGCAAAGTTTAGATCTTACATCAAAAGTGGCTCAAAGGAGAATAATGTACATACACAGTTGGATATAGAAATCTATCTTACCCTATAAGGAAGCAAAAAGGGATAAAGATAACGAAGGGGGAGGGGAGACTGATAAAAAGGAGGATATTTTGGAGAAGGCAGTGATCAGAAGTAAAACACTTGTGAGCATGGAAAAGGTGCTTGGATAAAGGGGGGAGGGGATAAGCAAATGAAAAATAGCATGGAGAGAAATACAGAGTTTGGTATCATAACTATAAATATGAATGGAATGAACTTACTTTATCCATAAAATGGAAACAGATAGCAAAATGTATTAGAAAACAGAATCCTACAATATGTTGTTTACAAGAAGCACATTTGAAACAGTAAGATATATACAGGGTAAAGGTAAGGGTCTGGAGAAAAAAAGAAGGGATATAATTTGGAATTCAAAACTTGAAAGATGTCAACAATTTTTAAAAAATAAAAATGGAACAAGTTTTGATTGCCGACAGCATAGTGGTCTCATCATATGTCATAATTAGCAGATGTATTTTTAAAAATTCTGCTGTGATGGAAGTTTAAATGAGAGAGTATAATTGCTAGTGACATATTTGATTCTAATTTCTAATTCCACAAGAAGTGTCTGTGATCAATGCTTAGGAAAAGCAGCTTTGCTAAATGGGTGTACTTTTTTTTTCTGGGCAGCTACAAAAAATTTTGCAATTTCCTGAAAACTGATAAAGAGTGAGAATTTGTTTTTCCTCACTGCTTTACCCAAAAGGTAAGCTCACCCTAAGGATAATGTTGAGAGCTAATGGTATTAACTAGTTAAATTTAATTAGTTCAGACTTCATGGACCAATTAGCATAATTAATTTAGTTTTAGAATTGCTCCAGAGGGAGGTGGTACTCCTGCTAAGTGAAGCTCAACGTGAAAGTAACAAGATGGGAAGGTCTGAAACTTGGAAAGAAAGAACAAAATGGACTGTATAACGTGGTGTTTTATACTGATGAATCTTTCATCTTATCAAAGTGTTGACTCATATCTAAACTCTTTAGAAGATGAAATTTTTCTTAATTTCATCTTTGTCTTTTGATATGCAAAATTCATTCACTTTTTGCTTCTAAACGCAGTGACCATTTTATTTTGACACCTGGACTTGTACAGCAATGAGCAAAGGAATATACATCTTGGAATATATGTGTTGGGTAAGAGTACCTGGTTCATAAAGTCCTGGCTATGTTTTGTGGAAGAAATGCATTCTATCAATTTCAAATCAAAAATAAGTTTCTAGGGGGCAGAGCCAAAATGGTGGCGTAGGAGCAGCAAGAAATCGCAGCTTCAAAACAGCCACATCAAATACCCAAAAAACATGACTGTAAACAAATTCTAGGGCTCTAAAACGCACACAAATATATTTCCTGCTGAAGCAGCTCGCCTCAAAGCGACCATTTCAACCCTGAGAGCCCAAACCAGCCCAGTCTGAAATGGTGGCTTTTGCCCCAGGGGCAGCTAGATGAGTTGAGCCCCGCCACAGCTGGAGCTCCACAGGAGAGTGGATCTGTGGCAGCTGTGGCAGTATCCAGAATTATCAAGCCATAAGAAAAAAGGACTAAGGTTAGTGGAACTTGGCTAAAAACCTGGGAAGAAAAGCAGGTCTGGCCAAGCCACCTCCAGGGCAAAGAAGCAGGAAGCAGAGGTTCTGCACCCGCCTCCACATTGCTGCTTCAGAGCTCCTAGCCTGCAGACAGCAGGGGGGCCATGCGCTCATTCAGAGGCCAAGTGCTCTTAAGTTGAGCGGCCTGGATCCAGACTGTGGTCATGGGTGGTGGTGCTGGGTTTTTTTTTTTTTCAGTGAGCCAGAGCTGGGGATAGACCCAGCAGCCTCCTAAAAGCCCCGTCAGCTGGGAAAACCCCAGCAATTTGGGACAGAGCTGTTCCCTCTGGAAGCAGAGTTCCAAAGAACTAAAAAAAAAAAAAA
>JAQQSV010005181.1:0-14619 GCA_028646515.1 Pseudochirops corinnae | reverse complement strand
TGTGATGACCAACTTTGATAAACTGGACTCTTCTCAGCAACACACAATTATAAGACATCTCTAAAAGTCTTAGGATGGAAGGAGATGTCTACATTCAGAGAAAGATCTAGAAAGAACAGAGTTTAAATGAAGACTGAACAAACTATAGGCTCTCATTCTTTTCCATGTTTGGTTTTCTTTCTTCTTTCCCATTGTTCACTCATTGGTTACAACACCTTCTTTATAACCAGACTAATGTCCAAAGTGAAAGTATATGCAGATCCTATACTTGATTGCAAGCTTCCATGGGGGGAGGGGAGGAAGGAGGGGAGAAAATTTGAAACTCAAGAGATTGTGGAATTGAATCTTGTAAACCAAAAGTAAATAAACAAATCAATTTAAATAAAAAATAATATTTTCGATTATAAATTATACAATATATTGCATATCAATTAAGGTCAATTATAAGAAAAAATTTCATTCACAAACCCATATTAGATGAAATAAGAACTGGAGAGGAGGGGTGGTAGTTCTTAATTCTAAAGACAGAAAAGCTGGGGAATCTCATGAACATCTACTCTTTGCACAAAGTACAGAAGTGCTAATTAAGAAATGGATGACCAAAATCATGCCAGTCTCCCAGATGACTTTGAAGCAGAGATGGATATTTATGCTCTTGTGGAGCATACAATGAATGATAAGATAGTTATGACATAAGAAAGGTAATAGAAAGTTAATTTCTCTGCAAAATTGTTAGCAAATGATGCTAGAAAATGGCAAAACTGAAAGCATGATTTTTTGTTCAAATGCTTCAAAATGGTGTATACCAAATTAGTCTCTGAAGCAAACTTTAAGCTATCATTCTTAACAGAGACCTCATATATTTATTAACAAAAAATAAGAGTATCTGTGACTCTTTTAATTATAGGCTAATTTTGAGCTTACATATTTTTTACATGGCATTTATAACTTGTCACTAAAAATCTATAAAACCATATAAAACTTACATTATGCTTGAGTAGAAAGAGTTCCCCTAAATATTCCAGGAATTTAATTTGGTAATTGTTGAACAAGTCACTAGACAGGGCAATATCATTAAACCACCTTTTTAGATTGACTTAATTTCACACTCATCTCTTAGGGTTACTTTTCTTGTATAGCATATCTCCTGAAGCAATTGTCTGAACTTCTATTCACATTGAAGAGTTCTGGCCCCGGACTATGACTGTCACATTCCCTCAAGGCTCTAGAAGTAGCCTGAGCAGTTGTTCTTGTTGATGGTGGTGGAGGCAGTGGTAGGCCTTTTTAATATTATTGACTCAAGTTCCAAATACAGTTTCTTCCTCACAATACTATTAGTTGATACCAATTAGTCATTCAGACAATTAATTTTTTAAAAGAATAATTACTAAGGTGATATAGTAAGAACAGTAGTTATGAAACATCCCTTGAAAAGAAAAAGTCTATGACCTACTTCCCAACCGGTACATAGAATCCAAGGGAAAGTAGGTGGAAACCTAGACAGCATATTTAGCAAATGGGCGTCTCCAAACTTGTGGCTTCTGAAAGTCCTTTTCTTGCCATTTAGATATGATACACCTTTTCTCCTGGGTTATCATGAATCTGTAAATCTTTGCCTGGTCTGTCTTAAGATCCAGATGCTGATTGGAACACACTTTCTATCATAGTCATTCCAATTCAATTGAGGACTTTTTTGTTCTTCAAGTCTAAAGTCTTGGATTGATTAAGTAACACTTTTTAGTTCTTGTTCATTCCTCTGGTTTAATTGATTCAGTCAAGAGGAATTCTCACCTGAGAAAATGGATGGGGTGATTCTGTCATCACCTTTACATAGCCATATAAAATCATTTAAACATATTAAGAAGGCTAGAGTAGTTGATATCCTCACTGAAAACTCTTCTCTATTTGAAAAATTCTCTAAACAAAATAATGCCAAGAACAATTGATATAAACTTTGACATATTTCAGGCAGGAAAATACCTTAAGCCCACCTTGATTCAGCCTAGCTCTAAAGCCATTGTTATTATTCTTGCACAGAACTGATTATAGCTTTCAATTCAAAGAGTGAGTCAATCAAAAACATAATATTAATCACTTAATGTGCATGAGTAACATCAAATTATATGGCTCCATTGAAAAGTACATTAAATTTTTCATCTTATTGAAACTTTTTCCAACAATAGCAAAATGTCATTTGGACTTGATAAGTTTAAATTTCTTATTATGTGCAAAAAAAAAAAGATTAAAGGCATTAGTTTTGAAATCAGAAGTCAGTTTGAACCAAAAGATGACTACAATAGGAATGCTTCGGTCTTCTCTAGGTAATATATGT
The DNA here is from genome assembly GCA_028646515.1 of Pseudochirops corinnae. NCBI lineage: Eukaryota > Metazoa > Chordata > Mammalia > Diprotodontia > Pseudocheiridae > Pseudochirops > Pseudochirops corinnae. The sequence goes on along the minus strand of JAQQSV010005181.1, from coordinate 12,287 downwards.
CATAAATATGGCCAAAGGAGAAAACTTAGTGTATCTATTAATGGGAATAAAATACTAGAAACAACTAACACAATTTGAATGCCAGTGTTAAAACATACATTTGACAAGGTAAAGTAGGTGACAATGAACCTAAAAGATATCTAAATAAGAACCTTACAATGATAATGAAATATGGGGCTTCCTAACACAAAACAGTTGTAGAAAGACTAACACCTTTTTATAACAAAAGAAAATATTGATCTATGTGCTCATAACATGCAATAACATATTAAAACTTACAGAAATAATTTCAGAAGACACTGGCTTCACTTTATAAAACAATGATGAATGCTGCCAAAATTATCAAATTTATTGAATGTAGCCAAATGTGTTTTATTTCCAGAGGGAAGTTATGAAATGGCTATGATCTTACACTAGAATCAAAAATCACTCCATAGGCAACATACATTTGAAATTGATTAAACATATGTTGAAAAAAAGCATCAAACAAATAGCTGAGTCATGGAGGTTTGTTGATGGAAACAGAAGAATTTATCATGATTCACAATAAGATCATTGCCAGAAGAAACTGCTGAAAGGTTATGCTTAAGTAGCTCAGATGGCAAATGATATGCATAATTCACTGAAGGGGCAGAAACTGTACAACTCCAGGTCTCCAAAATCTTTCATCTACCAGGTGTCTGGATGACTTATGATCATGTCATAAGTCATGGTGGTTCACTATATAAAGCACCAGGCCTGGAATTAGGTAAACCTGAATTCAAATATGGCCTCAAACACTTACTAGGAGTATGACCCTGGGAAAATTACTTAACATCAGCCTGCCTCAATTTCCTCAACTGTACAGTTGGGGTAACAAGAGCACCTACCTCTCAGTGTTGTTGTTAGGATCAGACCAAAAATGATTGTAAATCTCTCATGACGAGACCCGGCACATAGTAAGAGCTATATAAATGTTATTGTTACGACTATTATTTTTAACATAAATATCGAACTTCCTGAGGACAAGGGCATATTATGGTGTTGAGAAGAGTATTGTGAACCTGGTAATGAAGTCATTGGCAAAGGTGGGAGAATCGTGTGAAGATTTTTAACAACAAGATAATAATAACCAGTTGCAACAGAAGAGAGGAGTGAGTTTGGGAGTAGATAGTGGGAATCAGAAGGACTACAAAAAGATGCCCAATGCTCCAAGAGCATCTTTATAGTGATACATTCTCATCAATGTCTATAGTAGGACTATCACATTGGGACTATTACCTCAATACTCGAGAAAGTGGCATGGATACTAAGAAAGTGAATTTGAGAAGAGTAATTAACCCTCTGCTGGAAGAGACCCATTTTTAAAGGGAATTGATTTTTAAGGTATCTGTGCAATGCATCTGCAAGGCATGCCTAGTATGGAGCCATATTCTAGGACAGCAGTTCTCAACCTGTGGGTTATGTTCAATTTGTAACAATGAAAATACATCCTGCATATCAAATATTTATATTATGATTCATAACAGTAGCCAAATTACAGTTATGAACTTGCAAAAAAATAATTTTATGCTTGGGGGTCACCACAACATGAGGAACTGTATTAAAGTGTTGCGGCATTAGGAAGTCTAGGACATGTTGCCTAAGTTGTAAACCACCAACTCATTCGCTGGTGTGGTTCTCTTACCCCAGCTTCCTTTTGTATAGTCATGTCTTAGTTCCCAGAGAAGAATCAATTACAAGCGCACAGTTCACCTCAAACTCTGTGAGAAAGGGTTCCAGGAATCTTATTTTCTTAGGGACTACTATTCTTATCCTTATCTCTATGGTTCTTGAAACCCTGCCAATACATTTATTGACTCAAAAGCAGATACTTACAATGGTGACACCATCAGATCATGGAGAAAGTGTTTCAGTATTTCATATGTATTAATTCTCTACAACTTAGAGAATCAGGAAGAGCTCAGCAAGGTAGGTGGAGCAGTGGCTAGAGCACTGGGTCTGGAGTCAGGAAGACTTGAGTTCAAGTCCAGTCACAGACATGCACTAGTTATGTGACCCTGGACAAGTCACTTAACCCTATTTGCTTCAGTTTCCTTATCCATAAAATGAGTTGGAGAAGGAAATGGCAAACCTTTTCAGTATCTTTGACAAGAAAACTCCTAGTTGGACACAACTGAAAACAACTAGGCAACAACTTCATCAAGTTAGATTTCTTTGAGAAATGCAGACACACAGTCAGCTCTTTCTACTTATTGGGATTATTGTTATTATTATTATTACATATAATCCAACAGTAAATCATTTGCAAAGCCTCTTTGTCTGCCTTCTGTATTTCCCTCTCATAACATAAAGGACAGAAGATGGCAACAGGCATATACCAGAGGTTTCATCTCACTTACTTTGTAGATAGCATAAAGGGCAATGCAGGTGTTATCTGGTGAAAATCAGCCTTTCTCCAGACAATGAGGAATTAACAGCCAAGGCCTTCTTGTGGTCTAATTCACTTCCTACTTTTCGTTGCTTCACACAACTTTATTAGAGATGGATTTTCAAACCCAACTTGAGTTTCCAATCCAATGTTTTCTCTGAATTGTTCTTAACCTCTCTGGTGAGGTTCTTTACACCTTTTAATGACTCATATCAGTCTGTTGGTTCTCAGAGTCTCATCTTTCCTTTGTTAAGTACAGATTCACCAACCCTTCCTTTTCATTAGTTATTAAGACAAAAGTCCTTATTTAATCACCTCATACTCAGTCTCTAAAGAATTATTTATTTTTTTCATTTTGTGAGTTTTAATGTCTTAAGTTAAAAAAAATTCACTTCAAAACAGCGAAAACCTTAATGCTCTGATGTCAGACATTCTGTAATTTTTAAAGATAGTTGCTTAACATTCCTTGTCTTCTAAAACTGATTCTTTTCTCTTGCGTTTTAAAATTTTTAGTAAGTAAAAATTGTTTATCACTTTGTATTCTTTACAAGGTGATTTAAATGTTTTTGCATATTCATGCAAAAGTCAATTTTCTACACCTTTTAACAATCATACTGCTCACATCTTATTTGAAAATCATGTTTTTTATACATGGATTCCCTCTAGCCTCACCACTTAATAGTATTTTAATTTTTCCAAATACATGTAAAGATAGTTTTCAACATTCAATTTTACAAGATTTTAAATTCCAACTTTTATTCTCACTCCCTCTCTCCCTGCTGCCCTCCTCAAGATGGAAAGCAATCTGATATAGGATGAATGTGTTATACATGAATTTTAGCAGTTTTTATTAAAAATGGTTTTCCTCTCTTCCCTCTTCCATCATCAAACTGTGCACTTCTAAAAGAAATACTTCCTTAAAACCTTCCCAAGCTGTTTTTTTAAATACAGAAGTATTTTTGCCTTCCATTTTCATAAAACTAATTTTTAAAGTGGCATACGCTACTGGGGTATATAGAAGTTCATTTCTGTACAGAAATGCTTCCATTCATTTCTTATCTTAACTCCACAATACTAGACACAATGGTGATTCATATGTAGATGCAGAGGAAAAAGAAAGTAAGAATTACCTGGACTGGACAGAAATAAGAGAAAATCAAAGTGTTAAGCAGTCAAGGGGTTCATAGGGAAATAGTAGGGGATTATTGCAGTGGGTGACCATGTGGTAGAGAATGAGTATAAAGATCATTAGAACATTATAGTTTATAGACAGAGAGAAAAGAAAGGAATCCAACTTCCAGGCAAGCTTATATACTTTTCTGTTTCTCAAAATTAGTATTTCAATGCCTATATGTCTTTTATGCTATCCTTGATGCCTGTAATACACTACTTTCTTACATCAGCCTCTTTCAAACTCCAGCTTCCTTTAATTATATATATATATATATATATACATATATATACATATATATACATATATATACATAAATATATATGTATATCCCTTTCAGGACAGGAACAGTTTCAATGTTGACTTTGTATACCTAGCTCTTAATACAGTGTCTGTCACATTGTAAGCACTTAATAAATTTTTTTTTCTGATTGATTTCTCTGGTTATTGGTGCCCTCTCCCTCATCAAACTCATGTATGTAACTGTTGACATGTTATAGTCCCCAAGTAGAATGTAATCTCCTTGAAGTAAGTGGTATTATTTCCTTTTTAATTCTATAATCTCAGAGTAGAATTCATAGTAGTCTTTTTTAGTAAGTCCTTGTTGGATTGAACTGGGTTGAGATATAGGGAAAATCCTAAACTCCCGAGGTCAAAGAGAAACAAGCTTCAGAGGAATTGGAGAGAGGGATGGCTAAGAGACTGATTAGAAAAGGAAATAAACAACTGCTAGCTTTGTGGGATTCTAGTATCCTAGCTGTAGACAAATATATTAATATTGCTTACCCACAATTGCCAGAGATCCAACACCCTATAAATGAGAAAAAGTCAAATAAATTCGATAAGGCCAGTGGTTAGAGTAAAAGTGTGTCTTATCAGGATACTGATCAGAATAAGTCAGTTTTGGGAGCAATTATTGGGAGCAATTTTTCATGATTTATCCTTCTCTCCCACCCACCATCAACATTTCTGCAACCACATATTATGACATTTTTTTGTTATTGTTCCAGTTCTTTGGTAAAAAAAAAAATTGCCTCCTCCCCCCTCTCCTTGAGCCTTAATTTCCTCTATCTAAACTATAGATGAATGCCATTTTTACCTCTCAGGTTGTCATACAGGTTCATAAGATATCGTGCAAGGAATTTATAATAGATCTGCATGAGGATAAAAGAGAATTAAAATTTTGTTATTCTATAAATTGCTCTTACCCTTTGAAGAAAGATGAAATGTAAATACTTCCAAAAGGGCAAAAGAAAGTTTAATTAGTTCCTGTGCTAAGCAAATACTGACCCAAGGCTTTGTAACGACAGGTGAGATAATGCCACTAGAAGTCTGACTGACCATAGAAAAAAATTTGTAGATTGTAGATTCCTTGTGATTCAAAACTAAGGTTTCTACATAAAAGAAATGTTTAGAGACAGACACTCAGAAATTTATAAAATTGACTGAATAGCAAGCAGAGGATTTCACAAAGAGGAGAACTTTGAGCAATTGCTTGTCATATAAAAATCTGTCCACGTTTGGCCACTCCTAACTCTTCTATCTTGTATTATTTTCCAGTAGAGTGATGTTAATTATCGATAATTACATTTATTGAACAGCAATGGTAGAAAAAGGAACCACACAGTACCAAAGCTAACATCAGCTTTAGAGATCAGAAACAGAGCAATTCTCTCAGTAAATTGGAAATGGAATATCATTAAAGAATTGGCATGGTATAGAAAAAATAGGATTACATGGGGAAAAGGACAACAGGTTTTCTGTCAGGCCTGAGAAATCCAGGGCTGGGAAAAACATGAACATGTAAACCAAAAATTGATTGCAAAAATTCCAAATGTTTGTAATAATTAGCCAGGTGTGACATGGCTAATATTACCTGCCAGAATGTCTGTAGAACAGAATCATAAAATTTGCAGAGGATTCCAATTTTAATCGCATGGATAATAAATGAAGGTAAAAATGTAAATAAGAATTGGGAGAAACTAATTGCCTATTTGTGTTTTGCCTTTCAAATGAAATCCAATCTTATTTGCCAATCAAATATTTCTCTCAGTTTCCTGTAGGCCTAGAATACTATGGGTACCATTCCATATGAGGGATGATTAAATGAGATTCTGGTCTCTGCAAAACAAAGGAGTTTTTGATTTGACTTCTACTTTGCCTTTTCTTTTAGGAAAAAGTATTCAACAAATAAATAGCAAAATGTTGCATTGGTTTTAAAGAACTTGATTGTTCATTCTGTGACTGTTCATCAGGGCAAACTGCTCATCACTCTATGGCTATACATGCAAATAGGAAAATATACCTACTGGCATGCTTGTACCTCTGCTATTGATTTATGGCAACAGCCCCTTTACTATTTTATTAAAAAATGATGGCTTCACCAAGAATGAATTGAACCTTTTGTGACTAATATGTAACAAGGAAAATAGAAACACATTGTTTTCTCATCATGCACATATCCCTGTTGGTTCCCAAAGCTTTTTGTTTAGCAAAGATAGATACTTGAAAAAATATAGACGATTTTGGAAGACATTTGTTATTAAGAAAAAAAACCTGGACCAATTTTCCTACCAACCTAATATTTTAACAAGTAACTGCTTTTGTAAAAGTGTTCCCTACATGTAACAAAGATGTGATTCTTGGCATCTAAAATTTTTTTTGTTTGTTTTTATTTTTTTTCCATCCAGAGGTATTATACTGTATTTTTTCAAACTCTCATAATTCATGTACATTAGGAAAAATGGGTATCATCCCCTCAAAAGGCAGCATAGTGTTAATATAAAGTGTGTTATGTTGGATAGAGTGTTAAGTCTTATAATCAGGAAAATCTGGGTTCAAATCTTAACTCAGATATTTTCTGTGTAACCTTGGGAAAGGCAGTTGAACTTAGCCTGAGTTTCCTTATCTCTATAATGGGGATAATAATAACAACTATAACACCTCACAGAGAAAAAGGAAATTATGTAACAGTGATTTCAAGACTTAAAGCATTATATAAATATTAGGTAATTATACTATTTATTGTTCTTATCTTTTCCAATAATGTTCAACTAGATACAGTTCTGGGGCAAGTAAATATTCCACTACTATTCTTTTAAATTTAATGTTCTTCTAAATGTTGCACCACTGGATACAATAACTTTGTTTTGAAGTTAAAAATTTTTCTTGTATAAATTAATTTTGCATTATTTCACTTAAAACATCCCTGGTACAAATCTAGTAGCATTTAGGACAAAAGGAATGGCATTTATCTCATCCATTTCTTACAGATCTTGGGTCTCCTGTACAAGGTCTATATTTCTTTCAAAGTTTTTCATTCTCTATTGCTTGGAGAATATGAATATTTTGTACTGCAATATTGATTAAAATTTTTCTTATTTTTTGGTGGGTCAATGTTATACCTGAACAATTTTGGGCAAGCATTCAGTCTATTATGACGGTGCAATTTTTAAACAGCTTATTGATTGAGTTCTGAAGAATATCTTGAGCTCGATATCTTTAGTATGGGAATCTGTCATCTATTAGTTCATGAAAATGTAGTGAGCATCTGATACTTAATTCTAACCACTGGGTAATATCTTGTTAGGTATTAAGTAGAAGTTCAATTTGTACAATTTTTATTGATGTGTCACATCGTGTTTACTATTTCCTTGTAAAATCTACATTCATCAAGCGGTCCTGGTTGTTTAAAAATAACTCTTCTGCAATTTCTGATGTCAATGGCCTACTCCAAAATAGCCATCATAAACCCTTCCATTTCCATAGGTAAACCTACATGACTTAGGCATTTGTTAAATGTTTCTTTATCAACATTTAGTTATTTGAGTTCATGTGGCTGTTACCTTGGGAAGTCTTTTGATTTCACTCGTGAAACTTACCTGTGTCATGTACTTCATCGGGAGGTAAAAGACTTTTAGTTAATTTATGAGAAGTTATCAGTTTTTACTATTGCTCAGTGAAGTGATAGCTGCTTGTACCAAAACTATTGTTGTAGGATTTTTTGGTACATATTTATAATGTATTCTAAGAATATCTATTATTTTCCCTCTATTTTGAACAATTATTATGTATCTTTACATAGTTGTTTTAGGATGATGGCTCTGTGTTGTGTTAGCATTCTACAGGTTGTTGTAAGGTTATTTTCTAAAGTTGTGGTGGTCCATATAGTTCTGAAGGAATTCATCAAAATCCATATTGCATAGGTATTAACTAGTTTAAATAAGTTTATTCCCCCAATTCATCACTGATTTTAGGATGCTAGTAAGTCTCAACATATTCAGTGATGGTTTTCTTCTGTATATTTTTATGCTTAATTTGCCTTGCCTAGAAGAAACTAAGGTAGTTCACTGGGATGTCTGGATTCAAGTTAATTTTTCAAATATCTTTATCTTCCAAAGTTATCTTTCATTGTTGTGTGTTAAGAATTATACACTTAAGCACCAAATATATTTTGTTTTTAATATAGTTTCACAAAGTGAAGGAGAATTTCACACGTTACTCCTTCCCATAAAGATGAAGTCAAACTAAAACATACTGTTTTCACTTGATTAACATGTGTTATACCAAGTCTGACTTCATCTTTATTTTGGAAGCCATAATTAGTTATTCAGGTGATATGATAATGATTTAAGGACAAACTGAACCAGGATGAACTTAAGCTGTCTCTCTGAAAAAATGCCATATTTTTTATCAGTTGTTCTTGAAATGATTATGTTGGCATCGTACTTTAAATAGATGAGTTTTTCCATGTGGAAATCAAATTCTCTCATTCTCATTCCAATAAGACCCAGTTTATGTGTAGGAAATACATTACTAAAAATGAATGCAGAGCTCAGTCAAATGTTTGTAATAATTAACAATGGCTATGTAAATATCATGGTTTTATTTTTATATTTTAGCTTAATAATTACTAAACTGATAGGTTGTTCTGTATACACCTAGGATTTTTGCTTTTTGTTCCTATAATTATAGTTTTCTTATATTTACAAATTACTATATGTATAAGTCAAAGAAGAAATGTTTCATATAAAATATCCAAATATGTAATAGGCCTGCATTAGTAGGGGTGGTGGTGGTGGTTTCTATTCTCAATTTTTGGTAATTGTTTTATGTTGCCTTCTGTTAAGAAAACTGGAATCAGGATTTTATCTGAGAAGAAACTGACAAAATGATTTGCTAGCAATTCTTGCTTTACATAAGCCAACAATCATAGATCATATCTGTTTCTACTACTTTCCAAATTTGCAAAGAAAGTAGAGTATTAGTCATCACCCTTGACATATCTGTTCTGTCATTTATTAAGTAAAATTTTCCCATCTGCATTTTGTGTTTTTGTTATTTTGGATTATATAGTGACCAAAACTTTTCAACATTCTTCTTCATTAGAGATAGCCTTTAATTTTTAAATATGACTATGACAATTACATAATTACAATATGAAATATTGTAATGAAGTTTTTGATTGAATTTGAATTGTTAATTTTCTTCTTTATGTTCCAATTTCTTTTATGTCTTTCATGTTTTTTTTTTTCCTTTAATTTCCTTTAATTCCTTCAAGGGGATCTAAAATTTCAGATACATTTTTTCCTTCCCAAATTCCTTTCCTCATATTTTTTTTGTCTTTAATTGGGCAAGATGATATTCAAGTTGTCTACTATATGTAAAATCTGCATATAAATGTAAACTCTCAATGCCTTTCCATAGATTTGCAATAGTTTTCTCAAGCTGCTTCTACCATGACGATGTTTGACATGTATTCTTAACACTATTTGTTTTGATAGTTTTTTTTTTTTAATTTTCCCTCAAAGGTTTTTACCATGACAATGACTGCCACATGTACTTTTGGCTTCAGGACTGTATTCTTTTTATACTTTCTGACAAACACCACCAGAAAATATATCCAGTCATAGTGGTTACAGAACTTAGTAGCTTTTTGAAATTCCTCTGTTTTGCCACAATTGATCTTCTCATTGAATTTGTGCTGTCAAGCACAAAAGGAAAAAAAACCAGCATTCTAGCCTAGGTATGTCCATCTCATTTTTTAAATAATTTGAGAGATTGTACTGTTTTGATATTCATTTTTATGTGACATAATTTTCTAGAATCTGCATTGTGAGAATTTTCATGTTCTGCAACTTCTTCTTTGGATTCCAGTAGCCCTTGAATTTTATCTGTTTTGCTAATCTAAGATTAAGGATGATGGGTTTTTATTTTTATTTGTCCTGCACTGGGGGACAATATACTGTTCTGTGACTTGATGCTCAGGGTATTATTGACAAAAAAATAACTGGTAAGATCTATTTCCAATGCTGTTACAAATACTTTCATTTTATACCAGTATTACATCCTGTTTTGAGTTCATTTCATATATTCCCTTTCTTGCCTGAGGGGTCATGCATGCAGACATTGCCGAAGTTTCAGTACTGGTCTTTACTTTATTCTCGTGTATCGTGCCTCTATGAGGTTACTACAATTCTCAGTATCTCCATTTACTCTGCTACTGGCTACATTAAGCTGATCTTCGTGATGTTTTCAAATAATGCCGGCCTCAAATTGTATTTCTTTAACTCTTAAAAACAGTTGTGTTGAACAGATAAGATGTTAACCTGATCAGTGGTATTGCCTGATTCAAATTCACTAGCATTTAAGAGTTCCTGCCAGGTTTTCTACAGCTACCATAAGTCTTAATGAATTGGAACTCTTTGCTTCTTAGTACCACAATTGGTCTTCCATTTTTACCATTGCCTATAGCCCATGACATGGAAGATAAGTTGATTTTTGAGGGAGATTATTTCATCTAATATAGGCTTTTCTTTCTCTACCTCTTCATATCTTTTTATAGTGTTCAGATAAAAATGGTCCTCTGACAAATTACAATTCCACTATTATTATTTTATGTTAAATATAATATGGATGATGCTCAGATGGCTAAAATCATTGCTTATGTAATTATGTTTAATAAATAATTGTATATAATTTGACAAATGAATAAAAATATTATGTTATAAATTCTTCCTGTAGATACAATGCAAGCATCCTTGGTATAATTTCAATAGCAGACTGAACAGTAGGGGTTATAAGTATCTCCTTTACACATTAATTTGATGACCTCCCCCAGTTCTTTAAATCATGACTATTGTTGCTATTGCTGTAGGTATTATTATTACAATTACATCATCATCACTATATTAATATGTGTAACTGAGAAAACTAATTGATTATAATACTTACCTAAAGCTATGCCATAACTAGGAATATAATAAAGTCTTGACATACCTAATTCAAAAGACTGGCCAGGTTACTGGCTAGTCATATAATTAAAATTATTATCTTTGACACATATATGTTATATTTTAATAAAACATATTCATCTTGCTGTTTAATTAATTTAAAATATGATCTAATTTACTGAAGTTTTTCCACCAAACCCTATTTCCCTCCCCCCCGTTTTTTTTAATGGATCACTGGAATAGAATATCATGCCTGGTTACCCTGGCATGAGCCATTACATAACAAAATTTGACCTTTCCCAATAGGCCTAAATCTATTTAAATTTCACTTTGGGATTTGTGATGAATCTCTGTGTAAGTGACAGAAATATTTTTTTTTAGTCATATAGTTTCTATGTTGTAATAGTATGTGGTAGCAATATATGGTTTCTATGGGATAAATGCATTTTCTATTTTTTATGTTTTAGAAATATATTTTAGGATGTACAAATCACATACTTTCTTTTTTATTCCCAGTTTGCCCGTTAAATACATTAGAGTCAAACACAAAGGAGTTTTCCCAATTTTTCAGTTTAAAATAAAAAACTCATAATTTTTATATGTTGATTATCTTCCTATTTATCGTTAATAGATATTTATGTCCAAATTGTAAAGCCAACTAGAAAATAATTACTTTTAAGTATCATTAACCATAATATATAAACAAACTTTATCTTACATCTTTTTCGATCTCAGTTAGTCTCAAGAAACAAAACATACATATTTAGATAAAAAATTTCAGACACAGATGGTGGTTTTCCCATTATTTTTTTGTTCATTTATTTATAGTTTTCAACATTAACTTCCATAAGATTTTGAGTTTCAAATTTTCTCCCCATTTCTTCTCTCCCCCACTCCAAGACAGTGTGCATAATAGTAACCTGCTAAATTTAATTTAATAAGAATTAATATAAAGGTCATTGATAGGTTACACAAATCAAATTCACAAATACAGGGTAAGAAAGACAAAAGTATAAGAAATAGTCTTAAAAAGATCTGGTGGTGTTAGTTTATTGCAAGCTCAATATGACTCAACAATTTGATATGACAAACCAAAAAAAGGTAAAATGATTGTAGGTTGTGTTATGAGAGATGCAGGCCATATAAATTCTGAAGACCTTTGTCTTGGGGCGGAGCCAAGATGGCGGCGTACCAGCAGCAACATATTGCAGCTCTCACATAGCCATCCCAAAATACCCATAAAATAGGACTCTAAACCAATCCTAGAACTCCAAAACGCACACAAAGATACTTCCCACTAAAGTCCACTCGGCTACGAGGAACCATTTCAGCGCTGCGAACCGAAACCAGCCTGGCCTAAAGCCTCGGCTGTGCCCCAGGGGCAGCTGGATGGGAGGAGCAGAGGAGCGGAGTAGCGCCAGCTGCGAGCAGCGTTCAGAACTAGGTCAGTGGGAACTGCGGGGAGAAAAGCGTC
>JAQQSV010005180.1:0-14619 GCA_028646515.1 Pseudochirops corinnae | reverse complement strand
TTTTCTAATAGGCAGCCAGTTGCCGTGGATACAGTGATGGACATGGGAGTCATCAAGGCCTGAATTCAAATCCAACTTCAGATACTTCCTAGTTGTGTGATGTTGAGCAAATCATTTCCCCTGTCTCTGCTTCAGTTTCCTCATCTGTAAAATGGAGGAAATATTAGCACTTTCCTCCTTCAGTTGTAGTGAGGATAAAAATGAAATAATATTTCTAAAGTGTTGCGCAAATCTTAAAGCACTGTGTAAATATAAGCAATTATTATTACCAGAAAGAACCAGTGAGCATGCCACCTCTCTAATTCTGGAAGCTGTGTCTCTCATAAGGCTGCCTAAGACCAAACTGGCTTTCTTGCCCATCCTATCACACTGTTGACTCAAGAGTTTCCAATACATTCACCCCAAACCATTATTTAGTCATGCTGTCATGTCTCTCTACTTTAGACTTGTGGTGATTTTTTGGACCCAAATGTAAGATTTTATATTATTCTCTATTAAATCACACCTTATTCAAAGAGATCAATGTTCTAACCTGTTGAGTTCTTTTGAGATCCCTACTTCAGTGTATAGTGTGCTAGCAATCCCCCATAGCTTTGTATCACTTACAAATCTGCTAAGGCATCCCATTTAGAATATATTTGTTTGGTTGGGAATGAGTCAGAAAGATGACTAATAGAGTGTTAACACTTGACACCCTGGATTTCTAAGTTACTTGAACATATAAATGGAATAAACTTGAACATACATAGTAGCATAGGATTGGGAACAAACCAAGAGGATTCTGGCAATCTTACTTCATTCTTCTGACAGAGAGAGCTAAGCCCTTCCTGACCTGTCAGAGGACTGGCCAGATAAGATTAACTGTCATCAGAACCATCCTATGGGAATCACTGATTGGGGCTAAAGTTTTAGAAACTGGTACTTCAGAATTCTCCATTCATCCTTAAGATTTCTGAGTTCTTGAGTGAGCAGATAAACCTGGCTTATCTATTCCCCTTCCTGAGAAGCACCTGAACCTTGTGCCATGTTTTTTTTCTCATTTGGATAGAACTCATGGCACAATAGTGCTAGATCCCAGGACTGCACTGAAGTTAGAGGCTAGGGAGAAATTTACACAAAGGAATCTACGTAGCAAACAAAGCATCAACTTAGGAGATGAATGAAATGTTAGAGCAAGAAGGAACTTTGCATTCAGTCTAATCCCTTCATTTCATAGATGAGAAAATTGATACCCAGAATACTGCCTAAAGCCACATAACTAATTCTGGAAATTTAATACAGATCTCTGGACTCCAAATCTAGGGTTTTCCCATTCATCCATTCAATAAATATTTATTAGTTTCTGTATGCAGAGGTATTGTGAAGGGCATCAAAGGGCATATGACACTGAGATGAGACACAGTTCCTACTCCATGGAGCTTTAGGTTGAGTAAAAGGATAAAATACAACCTCTACACACTCACTAAATCATAATAATGAAGGCTGTGATCAAGGGTTTGAAGGGCTTCCAAGGAGAAGAGAGATTAGATCCATACTGCTTAGATTCAAAGGGCAGAACTAGGAGCAATGAGTAGATGTTGCAAAGAGGCAGACTGAGCTAGCATGGAGCTGTCCAAAAGTGAAATGTGCTGTCTTAGGAGGTAGTGAGCCCCTTTCCTCGTGGAAATTATTCAAGCAAATGCTTGATGGTCAAACATTGGGTTTGTTGTAGTGGGGATAGTCTGTCATGTCTGGGTCCAACTATACAACCAATAAGTCTATTCAAATTGTAGATCAATGAATTCCTAGCCCCTTTCAAGGGTCCATTCACATACTACCTCCTATTAGAGGTATTTTCGAATTGACCCAGCTCTTGGAGTTCTCTCCACTCACTCCAAATTACTATGTATTTTCTCAATATGTATTATATACTTATCTGCATACTTGTTCTGTTTTCCTCCCCTATACATTCCTCAGATACTATGAAAACACTTTGGGGCAAGGACTATTTCTTTTGTTGGTATTTTTGTCTTTCTAAAATATTATTATTATTGTTATTAAGGTTATTTTTGCTCAACCTGTGGTTGAGTCATTCAAGATCATTTATCAGTCACAGTTGGACACACTATACCTTCACCCCCACATGGTGATGTCATTTTGGTCCTCTTTGAGAACAAAGGGCAATAACCAATCAATCTGGAACATAATAGATACTTAATAAATACCTGTTGAATTTAATTGAATTAAACTCTAAAATTCTATGATTCTGTGATTCTACAATACTGAATTCTATAGACTGAATAGACATAATAATATATCTATTATATTCAGTATATACTGAATAGATATAGTAATCAGCAAAAAGAGGAGATTTGCCTGTGCACTAAGAGGCTAAAACCAGTCATAGAAGTACCAATAAAAACTAAGCAATGAAGTTAGACATGGAAAATCCTTTATCTATCCTCTCTCTCTTTCATCTAACTCCAGCTTTTGAATTTATTCACAATGAAAAGGAGATGTTTCTTAAGAGGATTTGGCTAATGATTCAGAGATAAGTCTTGTGTGTTTGCTGACTTCAAATCAGCCTCTTGCCCATCCCTGAATCTTCCATGTCCCATCCAATTGGTCAATGGTAATTTATATTAGCTACTAAGGAATTTGAAGCCTTTGTATACAGAAAACCAAAGCAATGGATTCATTCATCCAGTTGACTCAAAACCAGCCAAATCATGTAGTCAAAATACTGCCATTTCTCCTCTGCCAGTTCAAGACAGGCATTGTGTAGATCGTTGTATAGACTGGATGTCTTCTCCTGCCAACTGATCACATTGTCTTTGGTCATGATGTGGAGAACAGTAGAGGATCTTCAAGAAAAGGCTAGATGTCCTCCTTTCAGGTATGATGCAGAAGGGATTCTCTTCCAATATGGGTTGTAATAGTTATATGCCTTGTTTCCCATAATAAAAGGTAGATTCCTTGAGGTCAGGGAATACCATGTTTGTATCTCTGTATTCACAGCCTTACTGTACTACCTGACACATAGTAGGCACTTAAAAATGTTTTTTGAATGAATAAATTAGAAAATGGCCTCTGTGGTTCCTTCCAACTCTGAGATTCATTAAAGTGAGGAAAGAAAAAGGGTAGACCAAGGGAAAAGATGATATCTGTTAATGGGGGGGGGGGGCGGTTCAAAAGCAAGACCCAGTGAATTGCATGGCACTTTAAAACTTGTTTAATGAATTTAGAACTTGACTTGTCTGATTGATATAGAGAACATTTACACTTCCAAACCCAAGAGGCCCTTTGCACTTTTCTTTTTGTGATACTTTGCTTTCTTCAGTTAAAGAAGGCTTTCTAATGGTTTTGTCTCATAAAGAATACCTAAACTCATTTTTCTTCTGAATGACAATGCCATTACCTCACAGTTAATCAAATGACAGACTAGCATAGTGGAAACAGAACTGAACTTAAAATCAAAGCCAAAGGATCTGAGTTCAAATCTTCTCTCTGTCACTTATTAACTCTGAGTCTCTCAAACTCTGTATCTCAGCTTCTTCCTCTGTAAGTTTAAGGTATTGGGCTAGATGGTCTCCTGAGCTCATGTCCTGCTATAAATTTATGATAAGTCAATATATGAAAGAAAAAGGCTTAATTAAGTGTTCTGATCTGGCAGGCTCTATGCCAAATGCTGGGGATACAAACACAAGAAGTGATTCCATTTCTCCCCTCTAGGAGTGGTTGGGTCAGGGAAATCACAGAGATGGTAAGTGGACTCAAAAAGCATTTGATTTTCTCTGAGTCGTCTTGTTGATTTGATTACTGTGCCCAGAGCTAGAGATAGAAAGGGTCAAGGGAATGGGTGGAAGAAGTACATGTGCAGGACAACATGACATGAAGATGTCCAGGAAGCAGCAGGGTGGCTGATCTGGGTCAGGCTAGAAATAGTGAAGTCTCATCATTCAGAAGCCTGGCGAAATTCATGAAAATGTATGGGCACAATTCAATGTTTCTTTTTTTCTAAAATAAGTTAAAAACAATTCTAAAACCAAGATATTTCAACTGGCATTGAGCCGGGGTGGAAATACCATAGTCCCATGGAAAAAGCCAATGAGGTTAAACACAATTAAGATTAGACTTTCCTTGGCAGCAGAAAGACAAGGTGGGCAACTGTCTTGTGAAGAAAGGCCCCAGATCACAGAGTGAAATAATATCTGAACTAGATGGGATTTGGGTCTCATGTCCTCTAAGCCTCTGATTTCACAGAGGAAGGAAGTGATATGAATGATTGTGTAACATTAGAGGGAGTCATAAATGTTTATCCCTGTGTGTGTTTATATATAAATATGTATATGTGTATGTGTACATATATATGTATATACATATAGGTTTGAGATTGTGTCTGTGCACGTGTGTATGCATATGCATGACAACAGGAGATGCATCAAGACACAGTTAAGAGCCGCCGAGATGTACCACTCCTCCAAAATTATTCTAATTGGTCAAGTTTCAGAATCAAGGTGGATTCAACAGTTGTTGAACCGACAAGTCACACTCCTTCATGTATTTTATACTTGTCTTCCCCCATCCATCTCTCTTCTCTATTCCCAGGTTGTCCTTTCTTCCTGGGTTGTCTGGTATTAACCTAATGGTCCCTCTTCCAAACTGTCTTTTAAACCCTGGCAAATCTATAGGCCAATTAACCATCTTCAGAGGCAGAATTGGCAGGCCCATTGAATGTGAAAGGATAAGAGTCACTGGAGGGTCATTGCGGCCCATATTCATCTCCCTCACCAACATATCTTAATTTTCCAGTAGTAGAGAAACTTCATTGAGTCAATTACCAGTTTTCATGAAAACATCATAAAGATACTTATCATAGGTCGACATATTTCACCATCCCCTATTACAGCGGTTCTCAACCTGTGGGTCGCGACCCCTTTGAGGGTCGAAAACCCTTTCACAGGGGTTGCCTAAGACCATCAGAAAACACGTATTTCCAGTGGTCTTAGGAACCGAGACACCACTCCTCTATCTGTCTCCAGGCAGGTCCGCCCACATGCAGATATGCCCACATATGAGTATTAAAGGATGTGGGCATTAGGAAGGTTGAGAACCACTGCCCTATTATAACTAGTGCACCTTGTATTTATAATGTGCTTTAGATAAAAGTGCTGGGTGACAGATATGCAGACAAATAGAATGACAGAGATAGATAGATAGATAGATAGATAGATAGATAGATAGATAGATAGATAGACAGACAGATAGATATAAACAGATAGATATAGATAATTCATTAAATGCTTACTCTGCACCAGACCCTGTGCTAAGCACCAGGAATATAAATTCAAGCAAGTAAGACAATCCCTACCTTCAAGGAGCTTGCATTCTAATTAAAGAAGGAAGGAAGAGGAAATGTCTGTGGAGTGGGGAGAAGACTTGATCACCAGCAAGATAAGACCAAAGCTCATCTATCAGGCTTTCTCAAAATACTTTCCCCACAATAACCATATGAAGCTGATAGTGCAAGTATTATGATCTTTATTTTACACATAAAGAAACTAAGTTTCCACAGAGTTGAAATGACTAACCCAGGGTCACACTGCTAGCGAGTGCCAGAGACAAGGTCTGAATTCCAGTCTCTCCTTCCAGAACTCTTTTTACTGTGCCTTAACTGTTCCCTGGCCTCTTCTCTGGAACAGGTCACCATCTAATCCCCAGTTAATGTCAGACTCACAGAATCATTGATTCAGAGTTGGGAGGGACCTTGAGGTTATCTAATCCAAGGCTTTCATTTTTACAGATGATGAAACTGAGGCCCAGAGAGCTTGTCTCACCTAAACTCACACCAGCAGCAAATGGCAGAACTGGGATCCCAACCCAGGTCCTCTGAGTCCCAATCCAGCCATCTCTTTGCTAGGTCTTTCTGCCTCATCCCAAGAGTCTGTAAGAGTACTTTCTCAGGCAATGAAGAATACACAGTCATATGGAACAGAGGCTCAGTTACATACATCACCCTCCTTCTTTCTGTTCTCTGTAAATTGAAATGTCTGTGTTTGTAGATAATCACTAAGTTTATGATAAAAAAGAAAAACAAGAGAGGAGGAAAAACCAAGCACCAGTTCCGGCCAGGGTCAAACAGCCATCCTGGGATTCGTCATAATAGAATCATGAAGCAGGCGGCAGAAACCAGGGCAAAGGAATGAGTCAGGAGCCAACTGTCAGCCAGGACAAGAGAGCCCAGCAGGCTCAAGGCAAAGGGCACGAAGGCTAGGAACTTCATCTGCATCTGACACAGGCCTGGGGACTAAAGGACAGAGATTTGGGCCAAGTCCCAGAAGGGCTCTGACAAGATGCTTTTGGGAGTGTTTAGACCTAAATAAAAAGTACAGTCATTTCACCACCTTATCTCCAGAGCAACTAGAAAAGCAATGAGGCCCCAGAGTCCTCTAATGATACATGGCAGAACACAGGGAGATGCTGCAGTGGTGGATCAGAGTTAGGAGCCTGAGTAAGCAGTAGGATTTGGAGAGGGAAATATGGTAAGCATAGCTGAAATGTCTTTGGGAAGAAGAAATTACTCTAGATGTGACCTGCTGATCTCTGAATTCCCTTCTGCCTAGACATAGCCTCCTCTGTCCCCCATATTACTTCCCCTTCCTTATCTTACCAAATAAATAAAGCCCTCCAGGGTGACACTTTCATTCTAGTGCAATAGGGCTGCAAATCCCAGCCTCACCAGCTGCAACCTGTGTGATCTTGGCCAAGGCCCTTCACCTCCTTAGGCCTCCCTCTCTTCATCTTTAAAATCAGGAGGTTGAACTAGAAAGGTCCCTTATAGCTCAGTTAGGACTGTACTAGACCCTCCTGTATTGGGTCTCCTACTGTCACTGGTGGTTGGCACAAGTCAACAAGAATTTATTTAGCACCTTCTTTGGCTTAAGTAGGCAATATATTAAATGTCTCCTATGAGCCGGGCACCGTGTCTGGCTCCAGGAATGAAAAGACTATGGAAATAGTCTTTGCCTTCGATGAGCTTGTGTTCAATAAAAGCTTGGTTTGTATAGGCTCATTCTTGTCATTCGTTCCTGATGATGGACGGGTGTGGTATGGCACACCAGTCTTCTCTACTGAACTTCCCTGTATTTCAACCATTCCAAAGCTGCCAGTGCAATTTTGTGATGTCACCTCTTAATTGTATCATTTCCCTAAAAGATGGGAAAACAAATTATTGTTTAGTGTGTGTGATCATCTTGTTTCAGGAGACACTTGAACAAGAAATCTTGCAGTTAATAATGCCCTTCCCTGATAGGACTCTCTCTAGCCTCATGATGTCTGGATCTGAAATTTCCTAAATGTTGGGAACTCCTAACAAGGAAACTCCCTCTATCAATGTAGATCTGTAACCTTCTCCAGGAGGTCTTCCCATCTCTTCCTCTTCCTGTGTCTTCCTTCTGAAGTAATCTTCCATTTTTTGTGAGTAAATGTGTGGAAAGGAAGGAAGGAAGGAAGGAAGGAAGGAAGGAGGAAGGAAGGAAGGAAGGAAGGAGGAAGGAAGGAAGGAAGGAAGGAAGGAAGGAAGGAAGGAAGGAAGGAAAGAAGGAAGGAAGGAAGGAAGGAAGGAAGGAAGGAAGGAAGGAAGAAAGGAAGGAAGAAAGGAAGGAAGAAAGGAAGGAAGAAAGGAAGGAAGGAAAAATACAGTGGCCATGTTGTCTTCCCCATTGGAATGTAAGCTCCCTGAGCACAGGGACTCTCTCTCAGCACATAGTAAAGGTTTTAAGAACATTTGTTGATTGTCTGACTGACTGACTTTTAGTCTTACAGAGTTGTCTGAGGAGGCATTGAGAGGTCAAATAATTGGAACAGGGTCACACCCTCA
The DNA here is from genome assembly GCA_028646515.1 of Pseudochirops corinnae. Taxonomy (NCBI): domain Eukaryota; kingdom Metazoa; phylum Chordata; class Mammalia; order Diprotodontia; family Pseudocheiridae; genus Pseudochirops; species Pseudochirops corinnae. The sequence continues at coordinate 6,761 of JAQQSV010005180.1, read as the reverse complement.
GCATATGGCTGACGTCAAGCTAAAATCCACATCTTCCTGGCTTCAAGGCCAACTCTATTACTCCCTCATTAGGCCTTAACTCTATAATATTCATTTTAAATAGATTTTTGGACTGAGGTTTGAATCTAATATGAAATGCCCTACCCAGGCCTTTGTAAGATGCTAACATATAAGTCTGAAATGTATATGTAGCCATCTCTGTACAAGTATGGGTTGTCCCTGAAGTTCATTCAAAGTGAACTAATCACAGTAAAGTCACCACAGCTAAAAGTGGTTTATGACTCATTATCCCTAAACCTAGTTATTCATGTTGCTGTTGAGTCGTTTTCAGATATATCCAACTCTTTGTGACCCATCTGGGGTTTTCTTGACAAAGATACTGGAGTGATTTGACATTTCCTCTCCAGCTCATTTTACAGATGAGGAAACTGAGGCAAACAAGGTTAAGTGACTTGCCCAGGGTCACACAGCTAGTAAGCATCTGAAGCCAGATCTTAACTCATGAAGATGAGTCTTACTGATTCCAAGCCCAGCACTCTATCCACTGTGACACTTAGCTGCCCAGTTACTCATTAACTCAAATTCACTCATTCAGAATTTGCATAAAATTTGACTGAGCTAGATTCATCTTTATAGAATGAGAGGCTAGAGGGGCAATCTTTCTAAGAAAATGAAAGTGTAAGCAAAACTTAAGGCACCAAGCTCAGCTTTCTTAAAAGAACAAAGTGTTTTTAAAGGGAATTAGGTGCAAATGAGTGAAACTAAGAACAGGTGATGGCTTGCTGCAGCAGAGAGTGATATATTGGGAGGACCTGAGTTCAAATCCTGGTTCTACCGCAGACTACCATGTGGCCTTGGGCAATCCCTTCCCCTCTTTAGGCCTCAGCGTCCTCAGCAGTAGAATGAGGATGTTGGACTCAATGACCTCCAAAGGCTCTTCCAGCCATAAATTTCTGACTCTAAGATGCTATAACATATTGACTGAGGGACCATAGGCAATCCACTCCAGGTCCCATGTGTCTCTGCATCTGTGTTCACAAAGATAAAGCAGGACTTTTATTTGGGAAACTTACTGGTTAAAATGACTTTATAGAAGCAATTCAGCCAGGTCTTAAAATGGCTTGCAGTAGCAATAATTGACATTTCTACAATGCTTTAAAATTTCTTTATTATATTATCCCAAGAGAGACCCGAAGTTCCTGGAAAGTAGGAACTGTTTTCATTTTTGTCTTGGTATTTCCAGTACCTCAGGTAGTACCTTACACATAACAGGCAGTACATGTTTATTGGATGATAGATTATCTCATTAGATCTTTGCAACAACTCTGTGAGGTAGGTACTACAAGAATCATTGTCATCATTATTATTCCCATTTTAGAGATGGGGAAACTGAGAGAGGTTAAGATACTTGTCCCTCATGAACACATAAGTAGCATGCCTCAGAGGTAGGGTTCAGACTTGTGATTTATTCAAAATGACTTTTCCCCAAATTAACCCAAATATTGAAGTTTTTGTACTACTTATCCCCTGATAAGTCTCTAGGGGTTTGGTTCAAATCATCTTAGGAGAGTTTTTCAATGGGCACTGGAAAATGAAATCTATTGCCAACCAGGACTTGCAAATCACAAATGGGGGAAAAGTCATCAAGAAGAAAGGATGTAATTTGGAGATGTGACCTGTTGTGTATAATGTCAGACTCAAATTCATGTGCAGCCTACTATTACTAAACTATCTTTTAAATTTTTGTCTTATTCATTTTTCCTAGGGATATTCTCTGGGTTGAGGGGGGAGAAGGAATCTATCTGGAAATTAGGGTGACATAAAAATAAATGGTAAATAAGTGTGTATATGTGTGTACGTATATATTTAAAGAATAAATATAAGGAAATGGGTCAGTAATATAGTATGAAGGAGGGAGAATAGAAGGATGAGCTGAACATTGTCCTGGTGTCCATAGAATGTTAAAAGGAAAAAAAGATGAGGGGAAAAAAAGAATGAAGGGATTGTCCTATGAGTGAAGCACATGAGAACTTTTAATGAACATGCTTTGTGAAGTCTCTTTTGACTGATCCATGTCAGGACAATAATTGTTTTTCCTCCATTCCATTTTCTGGTGTGGACTGTTAGTCTGAATTCTTTTAAGCAGCTGTAAATATCACTTAGAAAAACCTCTGAAGTATTCTGGGGTCACACACCAACTGGAGCATCTAGAGGACGTCACCCTTTTTAAGGAATCCCTTTTTCATTTGAACTCTCCACTGAGAGTCCTCTATGACACTGGCAAATGCCTTTGGTAAGCATGTCTTTGTCTCAGATCTTACCTGATATTAATAATGAGAAAACAATTGATTTAAGAATCTTGCAAGATAATGCATGAGAGATACTTTTTTGGAGGAGAACCTATAAAGCAATGTTTTATCTTATGGAATTAATTTTTTATAATCAGTTAACAAGCATTTATTAAGAGTCTATTATGTGCCCAGCACTGTACTTTTGTACTAGTCAAGAAAAAAGGGGATCTTCTGTGCTCAGAAGAGAAAAAGCAACAAATGAGGCTCCTGCATGTTGACTAGGGGCACTTATGGAAGAACATGGGAAAGAATCACTCAGGATAAGAACATGTTAGTGACCCTAGTGGAGGAAGCATTAAACAGCATTTAGGTCATGGACCCATTGAAATATTTAAGAAATATCTCCCAGGGCAAACCACTGCTTTCTTGATTTATTTGGATTTAGTCTAACTAGACTTTAAATTGTCCCTAAGAAGAAGGAAAGAAAAAGCCCTTTAGAAAAGTAGAAAAAACTAAGGGCCCTCTGAATTGACCTCCATGATAAATGGCCAGATGGGATCAGGCAGGGATGCTGCCAGCTCATTAGAAGAACCATTGGGAAATAAACTTTAAAAATCTAAACCATCTACTGCTGGGAAAGTGATTTTGGAAAGGGTCCCTCCCTAGCTGAGAGGAAATTGAAGTAGGATTGATTCAAAGTAGTAGTTACACATTCAGAGAAAACAGATTTCGACAGGCTCTTGCTTTGAAATAGTCATTGGTCAGGGATTTGCTCTTTGTCTGTATCTTTAGATTATCTTAGTTGACAAGATCCTAGACATCACCTAGTTAAAATATCTTAAAGTCTAGCATGGGGAAGGACTTTAAACATTTTCTAGGAGACTGAGGTAAAGAGAGATTTGCCCAAGAAGTTTTGTAATTGGAGCTCTCTAAAGCTGAGGATCCTCAGATTTATAGCTGGGAATGAGCCTTAGAGAAAAATGATGCAAGATCTTCATTTCACAGAAATATATGTGCTTTAATAAGGTTTACAGAATGTTTTACAAATATTAATATATATTCTCTTACTTTAACTTGATATTCTTTAGACTTCAAATCCAGGCCTATTTCTATTTTGTCACTTTAAGTGAAAATTTCAAATCAATTACTCCTCCCTCCCAGGACATACTGCAGGGATTCTTATCTTGTTTTATGTTCTGGGCACATCTCTGGCAGTCTAGTGAAGCCAATGGACTCTTCCTCATAATATTGTTTTAAATGCATAAAATCCCACATAAGATTACAAAGGAAGCCAAAGGTTAGTGAAAATGAAGAAGTAAGATTTTTCTCATCCAAGTTCACAGACTCCCTGAGATCTCCCCATGTACTCCAGGTTAAGAAGTCAGGGATAAGGTGAAGCAGGAACTTTTGGAGGCCAAATGACAATGAGGTGAGATAGCAAAGAAGAGCGGAAAGAAGGCTGGTCTAGGAGAATGCAAGACCAGTGGTTGAATAGAGAGCTCCACTTGGCCCCTGTATATGACACTAGCTTGTCCCCATCTGTATGTACCAGGAATTTGGGAATTTAGAAGCGATCTTTGCAAGGGAGTCAGGCCAGGAATGCACAGAGCAATAACACCTTATTTCACTCTGGTTTCACTCACAAAAGGAAAGACCCATGATATAAAAGAAGGAATCCAGGAGCAGGAACATGTGGGGACGTTGTTAGCAAGTATGCAACTAGGGAGGTCTCTGGATCTTTGCATGTAACAGTCTTTGGGTTATTGTAGGTTCAGGAAGGCAAAGTTTCTGATGTTCCCCTCCCAGACGGGGCACATCCAGCTTGGCCAGCTGTACATTATTCTTTACAAGCAATATATGAAACAGCTGAAGTCCCATGGCCTCCACCCCAGGGTGGTTCTCTGAGTCAGTAAGGACCATGGGATTTATTTGGAGGAGAGATTTCCATGTAGGTACATCTGACTGGTTTCCTGTTCATGATATCACCAGAAAAGCAACACTAAGTTTTTGCTGGGGAATCAAATAAGGAAAGCAAGTATGAAGGACAAGTAGGGACAATGTGGCATAGGAGAGAGAGAGCTTCTCTTCAAGCCAAAAAGACAAGGGGTCAAGTCCCACTTCTGACACATACTGGCTATGTGACCCTGGACACTTAACAATCCACCATTGGTTGCTGCAGGCAACTCTCTAAGATTAGAAGGTGCTGATCTACCTAGATGGAGGGAGTTTCCTGTATTGATGAAACCACAGGTCGATCAAGTCCCTATTCTCTAAACATAGGATACATGTTTTCAACAAAGTTCAGGACACAAGTATTACTTAGCAGAGCCATAACTAGGGTGTGGCAGAGCTTAGTATTCAGTTTCCAAGAATAATTCGAATAGAAATTAAACCAGAGCAGAGAGCTGAAGTAACTTCCTCCCCCATCTTTCCTCCCCACCCACACATACAGAGGTGTAGTTTCTGGTATTTTTCCCAGAGTAGAAATTGCTGCTCCATTGAGCAGGAGGAAGGACCTGGTCTAGAGCAGATACAGACTGTCCAAAGGAAGCCTTCTAGCCCTCAGAGATTTTAGGACTATCATGAATCCCCTGGAGTTTCCTCAGTCAGCCTCCAGAGGCATCTAGTACACTCACCCTAGACTTAGCCCTGAAACAGAAGGCAATTATCCTATTTAGGAGGTAGATTTTTTTCTTTCCCACCTTCCTGTTTTGTCTTTCTTTGCTTGGCCATCAACAAGGCTTGATGGAAAATGGAACAAATGAGGGAGATTCCAATTACTGTTAATGGTGTTTAAGTGTTTCCCCATCACAGTCTAGAGCCTCAACTTTTTAATAAGTTTCCCGTAATTATTACAAGTTTTTGGTCTAATTCCAGCTGAGGATTTAATGGGACTCATTCTGACAAGATATAGGATATTGTCCCAACAGAGGCTCATTTGGAAATGGGCCACTTGCAATTACTAGTGTGCAGAACTGCGCAAGATTAAAAGTGCCTGCGGTATAATTCCTACCTTGTGTCCCAGGCTCTGTGGATTTGTAGCTCATCCAGCCTGTCCATCTGGGGAGCAAACAGCATGTACTCCTTGATGAGAAACTCTGGCCAACCGACCAGCTGTGAAAAAAATAGATTACTCTTGTCATTTTTTTCTCCTAGGTAATTTGCTAGGAGTAAAAATATAATTTCTTTGAAGGTGTGTGGTTAAAAGAAAATCCCAGGGATGTGTCTGATTTATATTTAAAAGTTCACCACACTTTATTTGTTCAATCTAATGTTTTTTAAACTATGCTCTGAATATGGTAGTTTTCCTGCTAGATTGGACATGAGATGAAAAATGCGTTTTTAATGTTTGTTGACTCTGGAAATTTGAAGAGGGGGCAAATAAAAAAGAAGGATAGGGGAAGACTCTCACATCAAGAACTAAGGAACACACTGCTGCTCTCTAAACAGGGAAAGAATGCATTATTAAGATAGTATTAAGAAAACATTAGAAAACTAGATGTGCCCTTTGCCCTGAGGTTGATAGGTTTACCTTTGCCAGCCAGGGGTTAATCATTGGCGGAATTCTGAAGTTACCTCCAGATAGCTCCGTTAGTCAGACATTTGTGGATATGGTCAATGATGAAATTTGTTTTGTTTGACCTTTCATACTTGTTAAAAAAGAGCTGCTCTGTTTTTGTTTTTGTTTTGGTCTTGTTTTTCAGTGGGAATGGGGCAGGAGAGGGAAAAGAAATGCTTATTAATTGGAAAATCTGAAATTAATAAAATCTATCATTCTAGGTCAATGCCCTATAAATGCAGAGAAAAAGGCTATTAACTAACCCTTTGGGTCAGCAATGTATATGAGGGGGTGTCTGGGGGGATCAACATAAATGTGTAATATGTTCCTTCCTTTTACTAAGGTGGTTAAGCTGAGCAAAGAGAGAGAATTGAATATGCCAAGAGAAATTAGACCGCTCAGTATGTACCCAGTGGAGAGTTAATGATATAATTTGAAAATAAAGAATTTGCAATAACACTTTAGTGCAGTGAGTTACAAACTATATAGATGACAATAGGCATTACCTAGTGTTACTGTCTCACACTCAATACCCAAGGAACTCGATATTATAAAATACATTATCCTCATTTGTGAGCTGATTTCCAGACCCTCCAATCATTGAGCTACATGAAATGCTAAGTCAAATTAAATCTATAAACATTATGGTGGAAAGAATACTGGATTTGGGTTCATATCATACATCTCTCATTTACCACCTATGTGACCTTGGGGAACTCACTTAACTTCTCTGGGTATCAACTGATCATCTGTAAAATGAGTGTGTTGCACTAAAAGGCTCCTACAATCCTTTCCTTTTCAAACCAATGACAACTGATCTAAAATTGATCTTAGATTGATAAGATTGACATTGATGTAAGCTCACTACATGTCAATATGATGCTAAGCTATGTAAGGTAAAAAAAAAAATC
>JAQQSV010005179.1:0-14619 GCA_028646515.1 Pseudochirops corinnae | reverse complement strand
ACCAACCTTGATAAACTGGAGTCTTCTCAGCAATGCACAGATAGAAGACAATTCTACAAGTCTCAGGATGGAAGGAGATGTCTACATTCAGAGAAAGATCTAGAAAGACCTGAAAGAGCCTGAAGTAATACATGCTGTCATTCTTTTTCATGTTTGGTTTTGTTTCCTCTTTTCCTCATTGTTCACCTCATTGGTTACAACCCTTCTATACAACCAGATTATTGTACAATGTGAAAGTATTTGCAGATCCTGTACATGATTGCATGCCACCATGGGAGCAGGGGGGAAGGGAGGGGAGAAAATTTGAAACTCAAGGGATTGTGCAAATGAATCTTGTAAACTAAAATAAATAAACAAGTCAATGATTTAAAAAAAAAAACCTTTCCATCATCTCGATCTCTCAATTTGTCTGTCTGTCTATGTATCTATGTATCTATGTATCTATGTATCTATGTATCTATCTATCTATCCATCCATCCATCCATCTATCTATCTATCTATCTATCTATCTATCTATCTCACTACATTTGAAGTTATGGAAATAGAAACTTGCTGCAGGAAATTAAATGCATTTGTAATAGTTCCTGATCCATAGTAAATGCTAAGAAATGCTTTCTAATTATTCATTATTTTTTATTATTCACTCAAAAGTGTTAATATGAAGATGTTTTCTGCTATGGAAGTCCATTGACAAATAGCTGCCTCTTCCTTTCTCAACCATCATGAAAGGTACTCTTTACATATCTTTAGATTATTCTCTTGAAGGTTTTGGTTAGAGGGAAATGAACGCAAATGAGTTTATAGTTTTCTGCTTATGTAGGGGTGGAGGATTAATTGAACAAATCATTGACCCAAACTCATTTATAGTAATTAAGAAGTCGTTATTCCCTTATGAAGTGAAAATTGTTTTAATGCATCAAGCAACTAATCAAAGGTATTAAACTAAATGAAAAAAATTCCTTAATCAAATTGGAAGGAATAAAAACTATTAGATAAAGTGAGATAAAACAATATAACAGAGGAATTTCATTGAAATTAGAAGAGACTTACTTATACCCTGTGGAACTACCATATACAACACTGATGTAGGTGAAAATCTAGCTTTCTTGTGGCATGCCAAGATCACAGAGGAGTAACTCCAGACAATCTCCTAGAAGAGAACCATTTGGGGTATAGGAAGCTTCTGACTCTCCTCTCCCCACAGTATTGATCTGATGAAATCATTATGGATTTTGCAAGGTTGTATTAAGGAGTTTCCATCAGCAACAGTAACAGTGTTTTGTATACAGCAGATAAAAGCATCTAGATTGAAGATGAATGATACAACAAAGACAAATTAAGTGTCTTATAAACAGGCAGTTTCAAGACTGTGCAAGCCTAGCAAAAGGGTAGAAGAACTTTATGACTGTACTAAAGGTGAGAAAGTGACTTCTGGAAAAAAGAGGCTTTAAATTAAACTTTTTTTAGATATGATCTCTAAGTTTCAGTCCACTTTCCCTTGGACTATGTATATACTTTTGGGAGTATGATAACACTTTTGGGAGAAGTTTTGATCAGCTTTTCTTACACCACTTTAATGAAGATTCAATTCTAGAACTAATTAAGTTAAGTTACTTAAATGATATTAATTAGATGACTGATAGAAAACTCAGTGGTGAGGGCTCTTGAGTGATTATATTAGAAAAGCTACCTCCAAACACTCAAACCTACCTTCAATATGCCTGAAAACAAAAGGCAGCTATACTTCAAAGGCTCAACTTGCTTATCCTTGTAAGAGTTATAAAAGTAACCCCAAGGATTATGTTACATTTCTATTTATTTAATTTATGTATTTGTCAAATATACATTCTGGCTGCATTATTGACCATCTTGGGCTAACTTTTTCTTTCAAGTACCATTTCAAATTTTACCATTTCTGTGAAAATTCCCTTGATATTGCCAAACTATACTGATTTCCCCCTCCTCTAAAGACTTAGGGGAGAAGATTCTACAGAGCTGGTGAAGTAAGGCAGAAAATTCCAAGTTCTCAAGATTTTCCCCCACAAATGAGTTAAAATAGTACCTTTGGGTGAACAAATTATGGGTTCAAATCTGGCCTCAGACATTTAACACTTAACTGTCTGTGTGTAATCTTGGGCAAGTCACTTAACCCCAATTGCCCTGCATTCCCCCCTCCAAGAAAAAAAAAACCTAAACAAACAAACAAAAGAAATGCTTCTAGCTTATCATCATTACATGTAATGCTTGCTGATGGTTTAAGATACATGTTTCTTGTCATTTCAAGGAAAACTCCATTTATAACTATACTCACTACTGTTTTTAATAGGAATGGGTATTGTATTTTATCAAAAGCTTTGCTGGATTTCTACTAGTTTTGTTGCTGATATGGTCATTTATGTTGATAATTTTCCTAATATTGAACCAGCTCTGCATTCCAGGTATAAATCCTACCTGGTCATAGCATATTATTCTCATAAATTGTTGTAATCTCTTGGCTAATATTTTATTTATTTATTTTTTCCATCGATATTCATTAAGGAAATTGGTCTATAATTTTATTTCTCTGTTTTGGCTTTTCCTGGCTTAGGTATCAGCACAATATTTATACCATAAAAAGCATTTGGTAACACACTTTCTTGGTCTGTTATCGCAAACAGTTTATGTAATATTGGAATTAATTTTCTTTAGATGTTTGGTAGAATTATGTTGAAAATTCATCTGGTCTTGGAGATTTTTTTCTTATGGAGTTCATTGATGACTTGTTCAATTTCTTTTTTTTTAATGGAATTATTTAAGTATTTCATTTCCTCTTCTGGAAATCTGGGCAATTTATCTTTTTATGAATATGCATCAATTGCACTAAAATTGTGAAATGTATTGGCATACACTTTAGCAAAGTAGTTCCTAATTATTTTGTTCATTTCCTCTTTCTTGGTGGTGAATCCACCCCATTCATTTTTAGACACTGTAATACCAATGCAATATTCATAACACTCACAGTGGCTATGAATATGCTGATGTAGTTGTGAATTACAAAATGTAACAGGTTCTCCACATGAAGGACAGAACCAAACCTTTATTAAAATAACAGACAACCAAGGCCCAAAACCAGAGGGTCAAAGTTGGTACACATAGTTCATGCAGTGAACACCCACATTCCCAAACCTTCAAAACAAAACAAAGTCACTCAGGCAAAGATCCTCCTCTCTTCACTAACTCCCTCAAACAAGGATCCTCCTCTCCTCACTTATGGTAGTTGTTCAGCCTCCACTCTGTGGGCTCCCAGCAGTTCTGGTTCCCAGCAGTTTTTGGCAGAAGTTCTCAGCAAAAGTTCTGGCTGGCACTTAGAAGAAGTTCTGCCACCACAATTTTTGTTCTCCGAATCTCTGCTCCTCAGCCTCCACATTGCTTACTCCCAGAAGTTCTGGCCTGGCCTTTTCCTTATATAAGGTGTTAGCTCCTACCTGTCCTGCCCCTTCCTATTATATAAACAGGTTTATCCCACTGTGGAATTCATAAGTTCTGGGTCTTAATACTTTACACAATTATGGACTTGAAACTAAATGCTAAGTACCTGTTTGCTTGCCAATACAAGGGATATGGAAGTTCTTCAAATACCATTACCATTACAGATACTGGTAATTTGTTTTTCTTCTTTCTTTTTTTAATCAAATTAACCAAATGTTTATTTATTTTATTGGGTTTTCTTAAACAACTAGTTAACTGTTTTCTTAATTTTAATTTTATTAATCTCTCCTTTGGTTTTCAGAATTTCTAATTTGGTATTTAATTGGGGATTTTTAATTTTTTCTTTGTCTAGCTTTTTTAGTTCCAAACCCAGTTCATTGATCTCCTTTTTCTCTATTTTATTCATGTAAGCCCTGAAAGATATAACATTTCCCCTAACAACTGCTTTGGCTCCATCTCATAAGTGTAGGTATGCTGTCTCATTTTTGTCATTCTCTTGGATTTAGTTACTTATAATTTCTATGATTTGTTGTTTGACCCACTCATTCTTTAGGATTTGACTTTTAAGTTTCCAATTAATTTAATCCATCTTTCCACAGCCATTTATTAGATGTAATTTTTATTGTATCATGATCTGAAAAGGATGAATTTAACATTTTTGCCTTTCTGCATTGGGTTGTGAGATTTTTATGCCCTAACATATGGTCAATTTTTGCGTAGGTTCCATTAACCATTGAGAAAAAGGTATATTCCTTTCTATCCCCTCAAATTATATATACAAGAGGAAATGTATAAAGAATTGCGTTTTACTCAGACTATGATATACTTTCAGATGGACTGCATGCAGATCTCAGCTTTCATCATGAAGATCTTGGACAGTGAAAAAGGACAGGAACTTAGGCCTACATAGTCAATCAGTCAAAAGTATTTTATTAAGTGCTTTCTATGTCCTGGGCACTCTGCTATGAAGATAAAAATAAAATCAGTAACATAAACCCTGATAATAAGGCATATACATTTTAATGGGGAGATAATAACTAACAACTATATACATAAAATAATATATACCGAAGAAACTGAAGGTAACCTCAGAAGTAAGGAACAAGCAAGTGGGATGGATGGGTGAAGAAGGACAAAGAAAGATCTGTAGTCAATGAGATTGAAATGAAACTTGAAGAGGCCTGAGATTTCCAAAGAAATAGGTGAAAAGAAAAAGTATTACTCTTTTGGGGTACAGGCAGAGTAAATTATTGGAATCTGGATATAAAATGTACTATGTGAAAAACAAATAGGTCAGTATTACTAAACTTCAGGGTATAGTGAAGGTATGAACATTTAAGAAGACTTGAATGGTATGATTGGGACAGTCTATGAAGGGTTTTGAAAGCCTAGTAGATGAATTTATAATGCATATATCAAAAAATCCTAAGCTTATTGAAACTCAAAACTACACTAAGACTTTTAAAATACCCTATATTTGATAATATGTTGTATTGGTAACAGAATTTGGAGATGCCCCTGTATTGGGTTGGTTTTTGGGCTGAGTGTTAAAACCCAGAGCTTGTTAATCCCACTTGTGGGATGCACTTGTTGACGTGAAGAGAGAGGGCTGGACTAAGAGGTGCCATGAAGTGGGAGAGGGGCCCGAGCCTAGAGAGGGCCAGAAGGATTTTTGGAGAGCAGCATCCAGCATTGTGGAGCCTGAGTTACTGAGAGAAAGACTGCTGAGAGCCCATTAGAGCTGCCCAGGACTTCTGAGAACTGCCAACAAATGAGGAGGCATGGCTGTGATGCTGGTATTTTGTCTGTCTGTTTTGATGTTGGTTTGCCAGATTCACCTGATGGTGAAGGACAGTGCTGCTATTGTGGAGGTCCTGGAGCCTGTTGATTAAGAGGCCCGGAGGGAGGATTTTATTATGGTGCACGTGCAGAGGTCCTGGAGGAGGGCCTTGTTGATGTTTTCAGGGGTTCTGGGACTCTTCTGTGGGCAGAGAGTGGCTTGATGGGGACACTGGCTATGGCTTTGTTGAGCCATGTCTCCCCAGGAACTGGTATTGCTGGGGGCTTGCCTCTGGTGAAGATGGAGGAAGGCTCTTTCCTTGGGTATTCAATGCTGAGATGATATCTTAACTTTGTTGTGACTTGGGGGTGCATGCCCTTTTGTGCTATCCTGCCCCTTTTTAGATTCAGGGGTGGGAAGCCTTTGAGGATTTTTGTGCTCTGTGATTGACCAAATGAATGTAATTTGTTTATGGCTGGAGACTAATCTTCATTTGAGAAGAGACTTTTGACTGACTAAATGAATGTACTATCTAGGAGTGGAGTAGTACCTGGATTGAATTGAGAACTTACTTTCTAAAGGAACAAGTTACATTGGATTTTGACTTTCTCTGTTATGTGAATGCTAAATAAATAGGGTTTGCTATGCTGGTAATGCGAATCTTGAAAGTTGCCTTTGTTTGGCATTACATATGGATAATAGTGAACCACTGGTATTTATTGAGTTTGGAAATGAGGGTGCAAGACTGCTTTGTACAACCTATCCTATGGAATGTCATTTTATAAAAGATATTTGATATTAATGTAAAATGAATTCCTTGATGTTGCTGTACAATTTTCCCAGGAGTTATATTAAATAGTAGAATATTAGACATATTTGCTTCCATATATTATGTACCAAATGTGTTCTACCAATTAATCTCTCTATTTTTTAACTAGTGGCAATTTTTTTTTTAATAATTATGGCTTTGTGGTATAATTTGAGATTTGGCACTTCTAGGCCCCTTTAATTCACATTTCTTTTTATTATTTCAAATGTAATTCCTAATTTTTCTCTATATGAAAACATTATTATTTTTCTATATTTGGAGAGTAATTCTTTGGTACTTTGATTGGTATGAATTTATATGAATTATTTTGGTTATACTATAATTTTTATTTTATTGACTTGTTTGTGTTTGAATTTTTTAAAATTTATTTTTCCCATCCTTAAACAATATGTTTCAATTATTTGGGTCTGGTTGTATGGTTGTATTTTTGTAATCAGTAGTTTGAAATTGTATTCAAGTAATCATTGTTTGCTTCTTTGAAGGTAGGCTCTCAAGTATTTTTCACATTCTATAGCATTTTAAAATGTCATTTCTCTTCCTTTCTCTTTTTATTTGTTTTTTTGATAATATGGAAAAATGATGATTTATGTGGATTTAATTCTTATCTTTGCATTTTGTTGATATAATTAATTATTTCAAGAAATTTTAGTTGATTTTTTAGTGTTTTAAATACACCATTGTGTCATTTGTAAAAAAAAAAAAAGTTATATTTTCTTTTCATCTATTTTTCCCCTCAACCTCTTTCTTCTTGTCATAATATAGAAATGGTGACAATGGACATACTAGTTTATCTTGAAGGATTTTACTTTATCTCCATTACATATAACTACTAGAAAAAGAACCCACTTTAATAAATGCTGAGAAAATTAGACTACAGTATGGAAAAAATTAGATTTAGACAAAACAGCTCTCAAATTATACAAAGATAGATGTCAAATGGGTATGTGAGATAGATATCAAAGGTCACATCATGAACAAATTAGGTAAACATGGGAAAATATCTATTAATCTCTAGATAGGAGAAAAACATGATCAAAACTTAAAGAAGATCACAGATTATTAAAAAGATAATTTTGATTACATAAAACTTAAAACAATTTTGTACAAATTGAATTAAAACTAACATTAAAAGGGAAACAACGAGGGAAAGGTTATTGCATCAAGTTTCTCCAAAAAAGGCTTTATCTCCAAGATTTAGAAATAATTGATTTAAATTTTTAGGAACAAAATTCAAGCTTAAATTTATAAACTGTTTATGTATTTGAACAGAGGAAGTTCTCACAAAAGAAAGCCATGTTATTTATAACCATATGGAAAAAAAATTGCTCTATATCACAACTAATTGCAGAAATTGAAATTAAAGCAATTCTGATATTTCATGTAACATAAATTTGAGTGGATGTAATGAGAAAAAAAGAAAATGTTGGGAAAGGTTTTTGGAAAATCAGCATAATGTTCTATTTTTAGTTGATGTGTAAATGATTATAATAATTCTGGAAAGGTACTCTTGGAAACAGCTATTCTACTGCTATTACTTTACATAAAAGAGATTAATAAAACAGATGTATACGTATTTTATTTAACACAAATACATATTTTAGGAGTTATTTTTGTGTTGGCAAAACTAGATACGGAGGGGATATCCATTGATTGATGATTAGTGCATAAGTTGTGGTACATGAAAGTGACAGATTACTATTTTGTTGTAAGAACCTTGGACATTGAAAATTCCAGAAAGACACAGCAAGATTGTATATTGGAGAGTGAAACTGAGCCAGAAGAACAATTTACAGTATAATATCAACATTTATAAATGAAGATTTTTAGAACTTTTAAAACTTGAAGAAGAATGAAATGAATAGAACCAAAATGATTTATAGAATAACAATACTGTACAAACTACTTTGAAAGCTTTAAGAATTATAATCAATACAATGACAATTTGTGATTCAAAAGGCTCAGTGATGAAACATACCCTCCATGATAGAGAAGTGGTGATAGATAGAGGGGAGCAAATTAGACATATCTATTTTTGCATACAAATGTTGAAGGAATTTGTTTTGCTTGCCTATTCCTATTTGATACAAGAAATTTTTTTTTCTTTTTATAGTGTTGTAGTAGTGAGGAGAGAGGGAAAATATAATTCTGCTCATTTAAAAAATATTGAGAGTTGGAGGATAGTTACTATACATGTGCAGCCTTTTATGTGCTTTCAGACAAGCTCACTATAGTATTAATTTTGCCGCAATGTTTTCCTTTGTTGTGAGAGACTTCACATAAAGTGGCAACAATCCATAAATGTTTGTAATGCAAAAAACAAAATTAATCTATAAAATATCGAGAGAGAGAGAGATGGAGGGACAGACAGACAGACTTTGGGAATTCAGTGGATTGGAAGGGAGAGCCACTTGAGACAGGGAGATGAATCAGAAAGCTAATATTTTTAGAGTAGTTCAGTTGTGAGACAACCCACACCATTAGAAGTGACTGTATGAGTAAAAAGAAAGGGTTCTTATCCAAAAGATATTGTGTAGCCAATATTAAAATTTTGACAACAGAGTCTTTATGTGAGTTGAATTTCAGTAAAGGGTTGAAAATGACCACAAGGAGACAAGCCTAGGCCAATAAGGATGGTAGTGCCCTGGGGCAAAAGATATTCAGTTCTGTTTTGTAAATGTTTAGTTTGAGGGATCAACAAGACATTGAGTTTAATAGTTCATTTGCCATCAATTAGAGAGAAATTGATACTTAATTTTAAAAATGTAGCAATGACACAAATACAAAATCTTCCCCTCAACACTTGGAAAGAGTCCATATCTTGTATACCACCTTGCTCAGATATTGACTATTTGTGAACTCAGTTTTTTTAGCTTAATTTTCCTCTTAATTTTAAAGTCTTCCTTCTGAGATTATTTCTAATTTATTTATCATTAATTGTTCAACAATCAAGATTGATTTTTACCTGTATGGGGACTTTCCTTTTCCAAAAGAATTTAAGCATTCAGGGGTCTTCCATTGTTTTGTCTTTAGTCACCAAGAGAACCCACAGACCATCAATTTATTTATTGTTAGCTAGCCTAATTAATATAATTGTTTATTAATTATAAATATGTATATCTTGTTTCTAGACAATTAATTTGTCTGTTGTCTTTCTTGATGGTTTAGCACAGCATCTACCATAGAGCAGTAGCTCAGTAAATACTGAATTTGTTTATGAGAAAAAAAAAACAGGATAATCATATTGCAGATGGAAGCAAAAATAGACAGTTATAACCTAAATTGCTGGATATGATAGGTTACTCACATCAATGAAGCTACCTTTAATCAGCTACAAGAGTGTATTAGATGAAGGTAGTATAAAATACACTGCAAAAATAATGGAAGGTTCTTTCTTATATTTTTACACTGTGGTATCAAGTGTCACTGTTGTGCAGAGAATAAGAGTGAGACGCAGAAAAAGTAAATTTAGTATGGATTCATTAAGCAAGCACGCGGCTACTGGAGTGTAAACTCAAATTGGTAGTGTCCATTAAAGTTACAGACATTGTTTAAAAAGGCTAAAAATCACAAAAACCACAATCAATGTGGAGAGCTAGCAGAAGCCATGACTTATAGAAGCAAAGAACTGGTTACATCTATAGCTCAGGCCTAATTTGGGAATATGCCACAAGAGTACAAGGGTGCAACCTTCCTGTGACTTGGGGGTTCCTCCTAGAACAGGGTAGAGGTCACAGGGTGGACAGTCATAGTCAGCTTCCCAGAACAGGGTGGAAGGGTCATGGGGTAAGGGGGACTGGAATTCCCCAGACAGGCCAGGGTCATATTCTGGATGAAGGGTGTGGGGATCCTGCTTGGTCAACGGAACAGAACAGGATGGTCTCTACATAAGACAGTCTTGCACCATAACACTAAGCTGAACCTTGTACACTATAATGATTCAGAGAGAATATATAGAATGCTGATTTGCAGAAGGAGGGGGTTAGATGACTATGCCTAGGACAATATCTAGGACTATGCCTTAAGCTATTTCAAACTATTACAGGGTGTAGGATAGGGATAAAGACAAAAATAAAAAGAGGCTTAATGGTGGGCCACAAATCAGGTGGTATGTAGTGACCTAGGATATGGGTTTGGGTACAACACCACAATCCATTTAGAAACTACATCAAGCACATCTTTTATTTTTGAGCTTGCTTTTTCATCAGCCAAAAGTATAAGGAGTAAGATTTTCTACTTCAAAGAGAAAAGCAGTTGAGTATGCCTCAACTTCCTGGTGAGAGTTAATTTGAATGTGAAACAATTCTTGCACAATGAAGCTACTGAACAAGCTTTAACAGTCAAGTGGAATGCAATATAGCAGTTTATCAGCCAGTGTCTTCTGCACACGTTAATACTGTGGTAAAATGCCATTTTAATGAAAATTTCTAAGCTTGCGTCTGACCTCATGTGAGCAGGTTAAAATTGCTTGGCATTTTGATTAAAATCTGCTTTAAGATGCTGGAACCTATTTGCCATTTTCCTTCCCAACTAATCCAAATAGTGAGAGAGATGAAAAGGATATGAGAATATTAAAGTTTGCCTGAGTATATGTGCTCAGTGACTGAACTGTTCTTGAATGATTCTGACCATAGCCTTCAGGTGAGCAAATGAAGAGCAAAGAGAGCAATCAATACTTCTCTTCTGGGCCTCTGCCAATTACTCTGCCCTGAAGGCAGGCCATGGCTAATCAGTTTGACCTGAAGTTATAGTTATAATAGCTCAGGAATAATTCTTCTGAGGGCAAAGTGAGTAATAGCTTAGCAATAAAACTTGTTCTCCTCTCCATGTTTCTCTGACTTAAGGGAAGCTGCATTTACACAAGCAATGATTTTCATTATTCTCAGCAAACATTTAAGCAAACATAGTTTGACGATTAGCTAGATTGTTGTTTTGTCAAGATGCTCCGCAAAGTGATCAAATAAAAAGATGGCTATTATATTCTTATAACACTAGAGGATTTCAGGGTTTGAAGGGATTTTGATGGATAGATAGGTCTAGCCAAAGATCCAGGTATGACTTTGTGTAATTGCACTATTGTTTGGCCCACATCTTTCCAACTTTTCTGCAAGATATGTCATTTTGCTAAATATTTCTTTAAAATTGGATGAACTTTCCTGGCTCCAATATACATACATCATTTCACATCTAAAATTCTTGAGCTTGGGTCAAAAAGAAAAATGACGCTCTCCTAATGAGTCATGTTTTCTTTTTGCCCTTTGTAATCACTGTTTCCTGTTCTACATACTTAGTAATAATTTCTTTACTATCCACTCCATGATTTTTTGAAAAATCAATAATTATTACAAAGACATATAACTTGAAGAGTTAATATTCTTCATTTAAAAAAAAAAAAACCATAAGTTAAGCATTTGCCCTTCACTAATCTTGGGATATTCCTACTCTTTATGATCATTTCTCACCTGGCAGCATTACTCTGGGATATCCCTTACTTCTCCACCTTATCCCAAGTAGCTCATTATTAGGAAACTCTACCACCCTGCCGGATCCCATCAGTCTTGGCATAGTGCTTCCTTGCTTACTACTCTTTGGGTCCCTGTTTGAAGAGAGGAGACTTGAGCTCCAAAACCTCCATTAAGAAGAGAACTTAGCTCAAAACATTTCCTGATGGCATACTTTCCATATCTTAGGATGTAGTTCCTCTGGGATAGGTAATTTGATCTCAGCCAGATCAAGTAGATTTTCTATTGTTATCTCCTTATTTAGCTGTTTATTGGATCCATAATATTCAGTTTTGTTCTGGTCTTTCTATTCCAATACTCATTCTCGTTGACAGAAAAAAAGGGAAAAAATCATCAATAACCTCCTTTTTGATTATTTCTCCATCTATTTCCATCATCTTATCTCTTTAAGCTATCATCCTTTCCCACTATAGCAATGAGAATACACACACACACACACACACAAACACACTTGTGTGTTATGTAAAACATTAGTTTTCTTTACCAATTTCAGGTCCTTCTAAAGTTTTACAATTTCTGACAATATCATAAAGAAAATTTTCTTGATTTTATTTTATCTTCTGTGATCTGCCCTTCTTCCATCTTCTGTGCATAAAAAAAAAAAAAATAGCCTGGTGTCTTTATTGCCTTCTTTATACATAGACCTCACCTCCTAATGGTTTTGCTTTGTATTGCCAGGAATAACCCTTATGTTCTTTACAGCTGGTTATAAAGAAGCCATATGGAATTGTGGGAGAAAACTTTAAAGAGCCTTATACCCAAACACCTACCACTGAACAACCACTTCCTTCACCTTAGGCAGATCAATCTATCCCAAGCAGTTTGGTGTTCTGCTCTGAAGGAATGACACAAGATAAAAAGCTTGATAGATGAAACTATATTTTACTGTCAAATAGTTCTAGAGGTCACCTAAAGGCCCCAGTGCTCAAGTGTCCTGTGAATAGAGATTCCCTTAAGACCACTAGCCCACCTTCAGTCTGGCGTCTTCATTGCCATCCATTAAAACAAGCCCTTTGGGGAGCTGACCTGATAGGCCTGAAACCTCCATCTCCTAACAATCCCAAAGGTCTTGGCTCACTTAAATAATTCAAAATTAGAAAAGAATGAGCTTTTGTCAATAAAAATGATGCAAAAGATGTATTTTTACATCTGCCTTATATCCCCTCTCTATTTTCCAGTCCAATTAAATCACTTGCTCATTTAACTACAAACTTATCATTGACCCTGTAGCTGAACTACACAATATGTCTTTCTCTATTAGAATATAAGGTTCTTAAGGACTGGGGTTGTTTCCTTCCCTTTTGTATTGTATTCCTGAGACATACCATAGTTCTAAGCACTTAAATTGTTTTTATTGCTTGATAAAATCTAATTTGATTTATGGGTGGGGTGTAGTAGAATACACATTAAGACCTAGTATAGGACATATCAGTTTGAATATTAGTGAGGACGCTCCTAATGTTTTTAACATGGACAAGTCATTTAAGTTCTCTGAAATTCAGTTTTCTAACCAGTTAATTGGTATAACAATGCTTTCATCACATACTTCCCAAGTTTGTTGCAGGAAAAGCATGTTGTAATACAGAAAGCACTTTATAAATATGAGTTATTATTTTTGTATTTGTGGTATCATATGGGAGAAGGAAACACATGGTTGAGAAAAGGATGACTATTCTTAAGGAGATAACAGTCTATCTCATTCATGGGAGAAAAAATTAACCAGAACTAGTGACAGCAAGGAGGAGAAATTTTTCAAAAGTTGTGTTAGTTTTACAGATGTTAGTGAGGAAGTATTAGTTGCATCTAATTTCTCATTTATTTTTTCTTCACCTGTGGCCAAGTAAAGATGTTATCAGCTGATAAGTTCTGGTACATTTTTTTTTTTCGGTAGGAAATGCTACTAAGTCTCTCTCTCTCTGTTTCTGTCTCTCTTTTCCTCAGCAGGCTGTTAAACCTCATAGAAAAGCAGGAGAGAAACAATTGGCTGTTTATTCCTCAGGCTAATTTGTAGCTAGGAGCCTTATGTTTGTTGACCCTCACCTTATATCCATGTTTCCCTCACAGCAGCCAATGCACACTCATAAATTTCAGTTTCTAGACATATTACATTTCAGATTGTAAAATGCTCATAGCTCTGGTGCTAAAAGTACTGTCTCTCACATAATTTCTAGCAATGATATTAACCTTGAATGCAAAAGTTGTAAGTGATAGGCTCTTTATAACACCTAAAGTGTCAAGACAGTTTTAACTTTCCATTTTATTGAAAAAGAATTGGTTTACATTGATTCTTGGTCAGAGACTTGCCTTCTGCACGCCCACCCCCACCAGCCACACCAGTCATTGCCACAACCATCAGCAAAACCAACTAAATTTACTTTGGGTACATTATGTGCAAAGAGAAATAAAGAGAAGTGGTTTAAAAATTTTACCAGAAGCATCTATGACAAGAAATATTTTTGAGCCCTTCAAGCAGAGTTAAAGGGACCGGCAGTAGATAGCCAGGCAATTCCTTCAACATTCAGTCAATGTGTAAAGAATAAAGAAAAATACTTGTACATACTTTTGTGGGGCCTCTGTGGAGAAATTTTGCAAGAACAGGAAAGAGACATGGGACAAAGAGACAGATGGACTGCCATCTGCATTGTTAGAGGGAATGCTCACATTGATGAAATCACAGATCCATTGGATTATGGAAGTATATAAAAAGTTAACACTTTAATACAAACTTTTGTCAGTTATATTATTGACACGTGTAGAGTATATGTGTATAATCATGTTAATTTACTCTGTTTAAGACACATGCTAAGAGTTTACACACATCAATTACTTAAAATTTGGCTGTTGAAATCCCATCATTTAAAGAAATTATTATAAGTAACATTTAAGATCATCTGGAGAAAACATTTTGAGCTTCCAATACTCTATGGAAAGTACTTAGTAAGATGTCTTGATATCTATTAGAAATATTTTTGACATAGCTATATTTCCTTTTGAAATATAACTTGGGGGAAAAACTATAACCA
>JAQQSV010005178.1:0-14619 GCA_028646515.1 Pseudochirops corinnae | reverse complement strand
GAGAAAGGGAAAGAATCTAGAATTTAAAGTTCTATAATCAAATGTTTAAAATATATATGTATATTATTATTATTATTATTATTATTATTATTATTATTATTATTATTATTAACTACATGCAACTGAGAATCAAGATATACAGGCACTGGGGTAGAGAGCTCCATCTTGCCCTACCGGAAAATCAGAGGGGCAATGGGGGAGGACAAAGGAGAGAGCAGATTGGGGGAGAGGTTATACAGTGGGATGGCTGTTTTGGGGTGATGGGTGGGGGGAAGATGGGTAGAAAATTTGTAACTCAAAATCTCATGGAAATGAATGATGTAAACAAGAAAATAAATAAATGAAAAAAAATTCCAATAAAAAAACAGTAATTTCTTGTTCACACATGCTCCACTGACTCCTTCCTGTTGTTTGGTCGTTTCAGTCATGTTAGACTCCTCGGGGCTCCATTTGGGGTTTTCTTGGCAAAGGTGCTGGAGTAGTTTGCCATTTCCATCTCCAGCTCATTTGACAGATGAGGAAACTGAGGCAAGCAAGGTTAAATGACTTGTCCAGGGTCACAAAGCTAATAAGTGTTTGAGGCCAGATTCGAGCTCAGGAAGATGAGTCCTCCTGACTCCAGGCCCAGCACTTTATGCACTATGCCACCAAGCTGCCCTAACTTCTTCCTGTCTACTTTCAAACGTGTTCAGGTCTATCCAATTCTTTAAAAAGTTTTGACCTTTCTTTCCTATTATTTTTCTCCCCTCAACTACCAGACTTTTTTTTAAGTTTTCTACATCGGATAATTGTTTTCTAAACTGCTTAAAATCTGGTTTTTGCCTTCAGAACTCTACTGAAATTTCTCTTTCAAAAGACACTATTGACCTCTTAATTGTTAAATATAGTGGCCTTTTCCAGTCCTCATCTTCCTTGGCTCTTCTGTAGCTTTTGATATGATAAGACTACCCCCTCCTTCTAGACTCTCTTTCCTTTTGACTTTGGACATACCATATTCTACCAGTTCTCCTACTTCTCTAATCACCATTTTTTTATCTTCTTGCTGTCTTCCTGATCTATTAATGTTCCTAAACTAGATGTTCCCCAGAATTTTATCTTTGGACATCTTTTCTCTATATACTTTCTCCTTTGGCAGTCTCATTCCTTCTAATAGTTTCAGCTATCAACCCCACACAGGTGATTTTTAAATCTTTATCTCCTCGACTCTCTTCCAAGCTTCAGTGCCAAATCTTCATGTGCCCACAGTTGTTCAGTCGACCTGATGTTCTATGGGCCCTTTATACTCAACCTAACCAAAACAGACATCATCTTTCCTCCTACATCTCTTCTTCCTTCTGACCTCACTGTTTCTGTCCATTGTATCACCATTTGCCCAGTCTCCAATATAAAAAAAAAAAAAGATGTAATCTTTGATTCTTCCCTCTCCTTCACCTTTCATATGTAGTTGCCAAGATCTCTCAAATTTACCCTTACAAATATCTTTCATCTCCATGCTCATCTCTCTATTTCCACTGCTGCCACCTTGCCCTAGCGTAGGTTTTTATTACCAACCAGTGGAACCATTACTTGTCTATCATATCACATCTAATCGCATCTACTAGATTGTTCTTCCCATCTATTCTTCACACCAGTGCTAAAGTAATCCTCCTTATTTAAGTATCTAGTCATGTCACACATCTCTGCTCAAAAGTCTTTGCTGGTGGGGCAGTGGGGCAGCCAGGTGGTGCAGTGGATAGAGCAGCAGTTCTGGAGTCAGGAGGACCTGAGCTCAAATTGAACCTCAGACATTAGCTGTGTGACCCAGGGCAAGTCATTTACTCTGTTGCCTCAAAAGAAAATAAATCTTTAGTGGTTTCCTATTGCTTACCAGGTAAAACTGAAATACAAAGGTATTCCATGAATCACAAATTAAGACCTAAAAAATTTTCAATTAAACTGCCAACCTTGAGTTATTTTTCTTACCGAATTTGACTATTCGGGTTGAGATATATGTCTACTTCTTAACTTAAATTCTAAGCTGACAAAAAATTGAAAATCAAGGAGGTGCCCATCAATTAGGGAATGGCTGAACAATGGTATGTGGTATAGGAATGTAATGGAATACTATTGTGCTATAAGAAATGAGGAACAGACAGATTTCATAGTAACCTGGAGAGACTTATATAAACTGCTGCTGAGTGAGAGGAGCAGAACCAGGAGAACATTGTACACAATTACAGACACATCATATCTGTGATGACTAACTTTGATAGCCTGGATTCTTCTCAGCAATACAAGGTTATAAGACAACTCCAAAGGACTCATGATGGAAAAGGCTATCCACATCCAGAGAAAGAATTATGGAGTCTGAATGCAGATTGAAGGCAACTACTTGTTTTCTCTTTTTCTTTTTCTTCTATTTTGTTTCTTCTTCCTCATTATTCATTCCATTGGTTATAATTCTTCTTTACAACTTGATTAATGTTTAATGTGAAGGTATATATAGAACCTATATCAGATTACATGCTGCCATGGGGGGAGGAAAATTTGGAACTCAAAAACTTGTGGAACTGAATGTTGTAAACTAATAGTAAACAAATTTTTAAAAGGGGAAAAAATTCTAAGCTGTGAACTCAGAGGCAAGATGGAAACAGCTGTCTCACCTCCCTCCTATTTACAAGTCTTTATTTTAGCCAGTTAGAGAACTTGACACATATAATATCCTGTAAGAGGAATATTCCTTCAAAATAAGGAAAAAAAAGTTAATACCTCAAACATAAAGAATTTTTAATGAAAGAATTCTTAAGCTGTGACACAACTGGTTTTTTTGTCTACCAAATGTTAAGTTGTTATTTCTATACCAAGTGTTAATTAGAATATTTTTGTCACTTAATGAACACTAAATGGATGCCAGTTCTCCCAATATGTCATGTGCCCAATTATTCATGTGCTATAATCACTTTCCTGCCATTTGAGTTCAAACATGTTCCCAGCTCTTTCCCTAATGGCTTCCCAAAGTTCAATGATTTTTAAATGAGAGGTACTGTAATAACACCTAATCCTCTCAGTCAGGCCCACTCCCTTCACCTCAGAGTAACAGCTGTCTTCTTAGCAGAGTCAGGTTCATTCTTTTTGCACGTGGATTTAAATACTTAAACAGATTTCTCTGAAGATGATCAGAGTAATGCCACTGAAGAAAAAAATAAAGCTAAAATGAAAGAGAGCCCACAACTTTTCCTTGATGGGTCCTTGGAGAAGAATGGAGATGATGCACAGATCCCTTGGTATAGAGAAAAATAATGAAATGTCATTGCCCTGTTCATTTCAGAGATAAAATAATCATCGTAATATTATATTTACTCCATAGTTTGTGAAAAGTACTGAGGATATTTTGACTGTTCATTCCTATAACCAATGACAAGGCCCATCCACTGCTAAGAAATCCAGCTCCTCTCAGCTTAAAATACTATTGCACTCCTATACTTCCATCCTCTCCAAAACTCCTCTTTAGACTAAGAAAAGCTTTGGAGTAAAAAGTATGGCACATTTTTCAAATATCACTAATTTTTTTTGTCCATGACTTTAATACTTCAATGAATGATCTCCTCATTGTGATTATTTCCTCCAATATTGCAGAGCACACCCCTACAACCTTTCTTAAGCTACGTGACACATGCTGATCTAGTCCTATAATCTTTTCTTGAGTGTCTACCCAACATGCTGGGTGCCTTCCTCCAGATTTCTAAACATTGTATAAATATCAATCAGTTTATCCCTCAGTCTCACTACTCAACTGATTTTGTTAGATCATATGTCTCTTTCTAATGATACCTTTTATGCAACTTCCTGCACAATTTTCATTGGAACTATATTTCAAAGATTTTTAGACAAAATGACCTACTTGGACAGAGACAGACCACCCATCTCCCACACACCTATTCCAACAAAGACCAAAATTTCACACCCAAATGAATACAAAGCAAGAAATATAATGAGAGGGGTGGGTAGCTAGGTGGTGCAGTGAATAGAGCACCAGCCCTGGAGTCAGGAGGACCTGAGTTCAAATCCAGCCTCAGACACTTAATACTTCATAGCTGTGTGACCTTGGGCAAGTCACTTAACCCCAAATGCCCTGCCTTCCCCTCTCCAAAAAAGCACAAAAAAAAGAAAAAAATACAATGAGAAATGACAATAAGTGGCTTCTTCCATCTCAGAACTGAATAAAAAGCTAGCCAGAAGACCAAAGAAAGTAGAAAAGAAGGTCCTCAGCAAAGCCAGAATGAGCCTAGGCAAATAAACCAAGGAGAAAAAATGAAAAGCAAAGAACTAGAATAGACTGGCATATTTTAGATTGCTTCTTGGGCAACTAGGGAAATGACTGAACAACTTTGGTATGTGAATGTACTGAAGTATTAAAGGCACTGAAAAAAAAAGATAAGAGACAAATTCAAAGAATCCTGGGAAATATCAACTGATGCAGAGTGAAGTGAGCAGAACCAGGAAAGTAATTTGTATAAAAGCAACAACCTGGTAAGGAAAAACATCTGTGAGCTAGGGAGCAGAGTCAAAATGAAATGAGAGAGGTCAGCAATTTTGCCTTAGCTAATCCATAACCTCCACCACAATGTCCCAGAAAGCATACAAAAACAAAATCTGATAGGAATGCCAAGGAAATACCAAGGAAAAGGAAGTGATCCCTTTTCCATCCCAAAGGAGTTTAGGAACAAGAAAGGTCTGTAGACACTGGGGTAGAGACTGGTCAAGAGTTCAAAATAATAGCAGATGAGAGCAACAGTGGACCTGGGTGGTGGCAGCAATAGGAAGGAGGAGCTCCCCTCTCGAAGACAGGAAGTAATACTAAACGTCTGGGAAGAAAGATATTCCAGGAGACCTCTTAACTAGCACTGGCAGCAGGAACAGGTGCCAACCAGCAGCTCTGTAACCCATTACCCAATTCTGGGTCACAATTCCAAGGTGGAAGTAGCAGTCATGAGAGAGCAGGGGACTTCCCTGTGTAAGGAGTAAAGAATAAGTTCCAGTAATATAACTATGTGACTCTGAGTCCAAGAGCAGAGTGGGGATTTTGTTCTAAACTTTAGCCCCATTCACAAGCCTGCAGTGGAATAAACCAAGACAGGAGACCAAAACTAGGGTAGGAATTTTTGAAGTGAAGATTAGGAGGACAGTGAACAAACCTCTCCTGGGATCATACCACTTTGAAAGGACTGAAAACCTTGACTAAACTGTGAGAGCATCAAAAGGAAATAAAAGACAGAACTCAAGCCAAACACCACCACCTCCAAAAGATGAACAGAGCCCAAAACTAGTATAAAGTACAAAGTTAAGAAATGTGCTGGCAAAATCAACAAAACAAACCAAACAAAAAAAAAAACTGAACATAAAAATCTACCATGGTGACAAGAAAGCTCAAGACAAAAACACAGTAGAAGATAATAAGAAAATATGCACAAATGCAGATTGAACACAATCCCAACAAGAATTCTTAGACAAGCCAAAGAGATTTTTTTTAAAAAAGGAAAAAATTTAAAAGAAACCAAGATAGAGAAGAAAAGTAGGGATGGGATAGCAGACAGGAGCTATGCAAGAAAAAATATGAAAAGAAAACTAACAACTTGGTCAAAGAAGTAACAAAAATACTGAATAAAATAATTTATTAAATGTCAAAATTGGTCAAATGATTAAAAAAAGTATAAAATCTCACTGAAGAAAACAACTGTTTAAAAATTAGAACTAAACAAGTGGAAGTTAATAACTCCATAAGATATCAAGAAACAATCAAACAAAATCAAAAGAATGAAAAAGTAGAAAATGTGAAATATCTCATAGGAAAAACAACTGACCTTGGAAATAGATTGAGGAGAGATCACTCAAGAATCAGTGAAGTACCTGAAAGTTATAAACAACAAAAAAAGAGCCTAGACCTCACATTTTAAAAAAATTATAAAGGAAAACTGCCCAGATATCAATGTATCAGAGGGCTAAGTAGAAATTCAAAGAATCTACTGGTCACCTCCTGAAAGAAAAACATCTTTGAAAATCTTAAGAACTCTGATCAATGCAACAACTAGCCACATCTCCATTGTCCCCAAAGGATCTGCAGAAAAGTCTATTACCCATCTGCTGACAGAGAAGTGATAGACAAAAGGTACAAAAAGAGACATAGATTTTTGGACCTGGGCATTACGTGGATTCATTGTCACAAGTTTCGTTGTTGTTGTTATTGTTACTGTTTTTCCCCTCAGTTTTTTTAATTGGAGAGAGAAGCCTGGGTTTAGGGGGAAGAGAAAGTGTCTGTCAATAGTAAAGAAAAAGCAGAACCATTGAAACATTTCTTAAAATGCACAGACATTCAGAAATAAACACAGACAAGAAGATTGTCTTGAAAGTAATGTGTGGGATTTATTACATGGGTTTATTTTAGAGTTAGCAGTTTGAAATGGGGATTCATAGCTTCATATTGAATCCTTGTTTTTGCATTCTGCTGTGTAGGGGTGTGGAAATACTCTTTTTTGGTTTATGTTTCAAGTATCAAATAAAAATAATCTAAAAAAGAAAAGAAAAAGTAAAATTTATGGAGGAGGTAGTACTTTAGCTGAGCTTTGAAGGGATAGCAGGATTTTAGCAGGTTAGAGGGAAATGTATTCCTATTACGATTAATGATCTATATGAATATATAGAGGTGTAAGGGCACACAACAATGTCAATGAACAACTAGTCGTCCATAGTGGCTGGAGTACAGAGGATGTGAAGGGGAACAAAGTGAAAGAAAGTTGGAAAGATAGTTTGGAACTAGACTATGATAATTTTATGTGCCATGTTAATCAATCAACCAATAAACATTTAGTAACAACTCTCCACTCAGAGTACCCCATTGCACTTTATTTTGTACCTCTCTAAATTACTTACCATTTAATATCGTGGATTCTATTTTCTGTGTTTTGATCCCTCTGCTAGAGAGGGGATAAGCTGGATGAGTTTGAACTCCATGCAAGATAGCTCAGTTCCAGGACAGGCCTTCCAAAGCAGAGTGGAATAACTACACCAAGCCCTGGAAACATGATTCTAGAGGTTTAGTTAAAAGGGTACTGTTCAGAGGTATGCTGGAGCCAGCTCCTACTGGCTCATGAAAGCCAGTTGTTAAATTTTCAGTGTGAGCACTTACACTTTGGGAATCAGCAAGTACTACAAATTCAGGCTTGATTTGTTATTTTATTGATTGTCTAGATTTAAGAAAGTTAAGGGGAAATGCTAAATGCAGATTAAATGTAAAAGTGTACCGTACACAATTTGTTTGTTGTTTGTTTGTTTTCAGAGAGATGGTTGTTAAACACTCACCAGCATACTCATGGGGAAACCCAGGTGAAAAGTAGATGCAGGAATTCCTGACAGGGATTGAACAGGATTTTTGGATTTTTCTTTATTTTATAGATTGCTATGGTTAACATTATCTTGTGGCTAGCCTCTCCATACTTAGTGAGTATGACCCTTGGGAAAGTAGATAAAGTCTATTATTGAAACTAGACTATATTCAAAATCTTTCTTGCCAGAGCTTGGTATCTGTCGGCATAGTTTTTTGAGAATCCAAAATCAACTTCACATCCTACAATATATTCCCTCACCAATATTTCTGGTCTACTAGCACCATACCCTGAACACATCACTCCTAGAGGCTCCACTAAACCTAAAGTAGCAGAGGCCTGGACATCCCTGGGATACCACCTTCTTCACTAACTCTATTCTTTTCCTTCCCTCAAAATCTTCTACTGGGCATTTTACCTTCTTAAGTTAAATTCTGTCTCTCTTCTGAACCTGCTATCCTCTGCTATAAGCAATGAAGACCGAAATTAGTCTGAAATAGGTGTGGGGATACCCATCCAATTGTAATTCTTGGCTCAGGGCACACTATCTATTCAGCGTAGTGAATAGCACAAAAGATCTTTAAACCAAGAGACCTAGGAGTGAATCTCAAAGATTCAAAATGATTAAATGTCTAAGATGGCATTAACGCATGGGTTACCTGCAGCCTGGGGAGGAAAGAGTTCCCATTTAAGCTTTAAGTGTAACAACAAAGTAATATTATTCCTTCCCTACAATGTCCTCCAATTCTTAGGGCTCTCTTTGAGAGTGTGGTATATATAGTGGAAAGATACTAAATTGAATGCCAGCTTTCTTACTAACTGTATGACCTTTAACTTTCCCTCTTTGTATCTCAATTTCTTCTGTAAAATGGAGCAAGACGGGTAGAATAATTGGTGTAAGTTTACCATTAAGGTCCCTTCCAACTCGTGACCTATGCATCACTGGGCAGTAACTGAGACAACTGATGGTGGAATTTTGGTACTCAGTACCAGAAGCATTTCTTTCTTCTACCAATAGCTAGGATTAAACCTCAATTTCCTCATTTGTCAAATGAAGGCAGGTGGGCAATTGGTCCTCTAGAGTCCCTTTCAGCTCTAATATTCTTTGATTCTTTTTCATAGCTTTCTCATCTCTTTGGTAATCTTTTTCCTCTCTCCTAGCTTCACCTCTCATTTACACCTTGATTTTCCCTTTCTCTTCCCTTTTTCCTTCTTCCCTCTATCTTAGATTTCTCGGTGGTCCCTGAAGACATTGCATAGCCCTATTGAAAGTTATCAAGACTTTGGCACTGGGAAGATGTTGGTTCAAGTCCTACTCTGACATCTACTATCTGTAGGACAATAAGCAGGTCATTTAACCTCTCAGTGGCAACTGAGAAACTCTCTGAGACTATAAATTTTAGATTCATTGTTAATCTGCATCAGGAGAGGGAGTTTCTATACCAAGAGTTCCCCACACCCATGAAATCACAGGTCTGAAAAAAAAATTTTTTTGCAATAAAGATGTCCTGGTCCCTCTTTTTTTTGTACTGCACACAAAACAAAAACCTACAAGGTATTCCATTTGTGCTAAGAAAAGCCTTTAATAAACTCTCAGCCACATTGATACTTTCTTTTGAAAAATCATATGGCAAGAGATCCCATTGAAAAGAAAAAGGCAGATGTTCTAGAAGTATCAAAACAGATGTGATACACATTTCAAAAAATATATATGCCCTGGGAAATTACAGGACCCTGATTAGATTTATTTGAGGTAAATCAAATTGCAACCTCTAGCAAAATGGTCAGACACATATTAAAAAGAAAAAACTATAAAGAAATCATGCTAGGTATAGTTTATGGAGGTTTTTCCCCCCTGACAAAACTGACAAAAGATTTGTAGCTGAAGAAAATACAAGGGCTCTAGTAAACCATGGTCCCTTATTTGAACTGCATTATTATATCTCTTAAAAAGTGATTGTCTAGGATGGGGAAATAAGACACCTTCAAGATAATCAGCACTCAAAAAATTGCCACACTCCTCAAAAAAACTCAGTGGGTTTTGGAATCAGTCTATGATTCCTCCTGCGTTCCTGAATTTTTTCTTCCTCCCTTCTCTCTCTTTATCATTCCATTATACCCTTTATTTCACCATGGATTCAGAGTTTAAAAGGACCTTAGAGGTCAGATCAAGCACAAGATTTAGAATTGGAAGAGACCATGGAGCTCATGAGACAACACGGCAGGCGTAGAGAGCCCTAAACCTGACCCCAGTGAATCCTGGGTTGGACCTTGATGTCATCTGTGTAATCTTGGGTAAACCACTTGTCTTTTCTCTCAGCCTCAGTATCTTCCTCTGTCAAACAGAGATAATAATAACACCTACTCCTCACAGTTGTGAAAATCAAATAAGAAAGGTAAGTGTTTTTGCAAACCTTAAGATACTGCATAAGTGGAAACCATTATTATCACCTAGTCCAATTTCTTCATTTTACAGATAAGTAAACTGAGGCCAAGAAAAGATAAGAATCATAGGATCATAGATTTGAGCTATTAGAGACTTTTGAGTCTATCCAATCCAACTCTCTCATTTACAGAGTGGCCTAGAGGGGTTAAGTAACTTGCCTAAGTTAGCACAGTCACAGTCAGGATTCAAACTTAGGTAGCCTGATGCCAAATCCAGTACTCTTTCCACTAAAGTCCAAGGTCATACAAGTAGTGAGTGGTAGAGCTGGAATTTGAACCTAGATCTCTCACCCCTCTGACCCTGGGCTCTGACAGGTGAACATTAAACCTAATCTTGTCCTGGTCTCCAGTTTGCCATGTCTCTTCCTGGCTGTCTCCATTTCATGACAGTCACCACCCCTCCCCACATATCATCTCCATTTTCCCATGAGTAAACTCACCCCTACTCCTGCCTTCTACCTGGCCATTACATTGTCATTTGGGTGACCTTCAGTTTTATTTAGAAACTGTGGCATTCTATGACTTACAGTCATATATCGTTCCCAGAAGTATATTGTTGAGAGACAGAGAAAGAGGGAGGGAGGGGAAGGAGGGAGGCAGAGAGAGAGAGAGAAAGAGAGAGAGACAGAGACAGACAGAGTGACAAAGAGACAGAGAGAGAGAAAGAGAGAGACAGAGAGAGAGAGAGAGACAGAGAGAGAGACAGAGAGAGAGAATCTGTTTCAAGAAGTTTTTAATCATATTTTAAAATTGTGCAATTTCAGAGAACACTCCGTTCCTAGAAAGGATATATTCCCTCCAACTTCCCTGTCCAAAATACTCTTCCCTAGCTCCCAGCCCCCTCTATGTGCTGTCTTGTGAGGGTGCCCTAGAATGGGATAGAGATTGTAGGGATTGCTGGGGTCTGGGCAGGAATCATGATGCCATCAAGGGCCAACAGGGACAGATTTGAAGGTGTTGCAGTTTCATGGTATATTGTGGGGTCAAAGAATTCAGAATAAGACCACCTCAAATCCAAATATAGGCAATTATTAAGGATTAATGCCCCTCAAGAAGCAGGCTAGATTCCAAGAGGAACCATCAACTTCAGAGGAAGCCAAGATGGATTTTTATAGGGTAAAGATGCAATTACATAACAAAAATTATGAATATTAGAAAGGCAGGAGAGATTTGTTAAGGGATTAATTAGGTAATGGAAAGGGATCCTTTCTGTGGTTCAGTGGTCAAACATCTGGCAGTACTGCTTTCTTATTGGCTAGCTTTTGTGGTCCTGTCTGGTCAAATGAATAGTTAGGTATTATGGTCCTGTCTTGGGCTAAATGGATGATGTGATTGTGGTTGAATATAAGAACACACCTGTTCAAATATGAGGATTGGGTCTGAGGGTAGTGGCTAGATAGGAGCAATAACTCTGTTGAGTCTGGGGGCCTGAGGTGTGGCTAAAACCAGATTGTGTGGCTAAATCAGGACATGCCTACTATTCAGGGGGGGCCATGAGGAAGCTACAGTGTTGGGCTGGGAGTAGCTTTATTAGGATTCCATCAAAGGATCAGTGTTTCCAGAACACAATAGAAATACAAAAGTGGATGCCCATTTTGTTTCTTTTTCTTCTTTCATACCATATTCATTTCTAATTCTAGGTCTAGAACTTTCAAACTCTAAGTCTGGAAACACTCCATCCTTGGAAAGAAACTGTCCTTCATTTGCTTAATGACTCAAATCACTAATCCATCTTCCTTCCCAGTCCAAAACACTTCTCCCTGGGCAGCACTCCCCTTTAGGCACTGTGATCCACTTTAAGAGTGTGAGCTCCCTACTGAAGCAAAACTCGTTATCGTTCTCTTTTATGTCTGGTTTTGCTTTTTTTTTTTTTTCTTTTCCCAGTGATCACTCATTGGTTACAGCCCTTCTATATGACCAAACTATTGTACAATGTGAAAGTATTTGCAGATCCTATACATGATTGCACGCCACCATGGGGGGGGGGGGGGGGAGGAAGGGCGGGGAGAAAATCTGAAACTCAAGTGATTGTGGAACTGAATCTTGTAAATTAAAAGTAAATGAGTAAATAAAAAAAAAAAAGAGTGTGAGCTCCCTGAGGGCAGGGACTCTCCTGTTTGCTTGAATTTCTACCTCAAGCACATAGCACAGAACCTGGTACATGGTAAACTCTTAATACACAGTTTTACAGTGAGGCCCAAAGGGATCAGTGTTAAGTGATTAAAGCCAGGTCACACAAGTTTGTGTGCACTTTTATCTGCTGTATCACCTACCTGCCTCAGAAGTACACCTATTCCTTTTTTGTCAAGGGGTAAAAGAAAAGGAGCCCCTAGGACTTAAGGGAGTGGTCAGTTATAAACTGACTT
This sequence comes from Pseudochirops corinnae, assembly GCA_028646515.1. NCBI lineage: Eukaryota > Metazoa > Chordata > Mammalia > Diprotodontia > Pseudocheiridae > Pseudochirops > Pseudochirops corinnae. The sequence continues at coordinate 2,450 of JAQQSV010005178.1, read as the reverse complement.
TTGGGGAAGCCAGGTTACTGTGAACTCAGGAAGACGGAAGGAGCGTGAAAGAAGAGGTCTGAGACAAAGGGAAGTTTGTTAGCTGAACAGAAAGATTCCAAGTGGGCAGAGAAGAAAAGAGATTCTTGGAGAGACAGAGCAGAATTAGAGAGAGGAGAGAGAGAGAGAAGCAGATAAGAGGGGAGGAGAACTTTTTGCCTAAACAGCCCATGACTGAATCACAAGGATTCAGAGAGGAGGAGAAGAGCATTTCACACACACACCCCTGACTTTTCCCCAGTGACCAGAATTCCTAATAGCAGCTCTGTTCCTATACTTGCTACTTGCTTGGCTCGAGGCTGGAACCAATTTGTCCATTAAAATACACATGCATCTGGGGAGAAGCAATAGAGGTTATCCAAAAAATCATTCTTTTTCATTCTTTTGAACTAATTGTAGTGAAGACTAGTCCAAATTAAATCTAAATTGTAGACTATTCTCAAGGAAATTCAACTTTATCCTACTTAAGTATACAAATACAGTAATTAGTCCTAAGTGGTAAACAAAGGTCATTCTTTCCAATTGGCTTGAAGAGGCCCATAAGGGACTTGGTTAAATGAATCAACAAAATAGTTTTATAATAACTGTTCTCATTTGCACTATTCTCTAAGGTTTATTTAAAAATATTCCCCAAATTAACCCTGCTAGTTAGTTTATGCAAGTAACATTATCCTTATTTCATAAATACAGTATCCAAGGTTCATAGAGATAATGTGACTTATCCAAAGTCACACAGCTAATAAGTATCAGGGACACAACTTAAATCTGTCTTTTAGCTCCAAGTCCAGTTCTCCTTCCATTACCCGATACGATCTCTCTACTATATGCTAAGTATATTCTAGGAGCAGTTAGGTGGTACAATGTATAGAGTGACCTGGAGTCCGGAAGACAACTCTTCCACAGTCAAATCTAGTTCAATAGAAAATATATAAAATACCATTAAAGCTTGTGCAATGTCAAGTGTTGCTATGGACCCTACAGGTCCTCATTTGGCCCTTCAAATGAGAAAGAAGAGGGGAGGAATATAGTGTCGAAATCTTCACAAAGCAAAGCATACCCTCTGGAGATAGTTTAGAGGTAGGATTTCTCATTTCTCCTCCCTTCTTTTTCTTCTCTTCTCCTCCAGTATCTGGGAAGAAAGGAAGTGGAGGGGTAAAGAAGGGGTTTAATCCCAAGGCCTTACTGCTCACAAAAAGGCAGATACGTAGGTCATACAGGGGGAAGAAAAAGGTCAGGCTCTTGGTGTGAGGGGCACTCAGACAAAAAGAAAAAAAAATTGCTGGGGGCAGAGTCAAGATGGCCTCATAGAGCAGCAAAACTCTGCAGCTCTCCCCATAACCACCTCAAATACCTATAAAAAAAGAACTCACAAAATGACAGAGTGACAAAGCTCCTGCTACAGGCAGCCCGGCAGGCAAACAGGAAGGGGTTCATCACAGCGAGCTGGGAGCCCAGACCACCACCATATGTACCCGCGGCTGGAGCCCTGGGGCTGCCAGAACAAGCCGCCACTGGAGCGTAAATCACCGGCAGCTATGGCATCTTCCAGAATTACCAACACATAAGAAACAAGGACTAAGTGAAAGGTCAGTGGAACTCGGATAAATTGTGGAGAGATGGTCCAGCTGATGCCCCAGGGCTAGAAGCAATTTGAAGTGGCGGCCCTGCAGCTGCCTCCACGTGGCTACTTCAGAAGCTCCTGGCCTACAGATTACAGAGGGGCCAAGAGATCATTCAGAAGCTAAGTGCTCTTGCCTTGAGCTACCTAGATTGAGATCCCAGTCTTGGGTGGTGGTCCTGAGGTGCATTTTCAGTGAGCCAAAGCTGGTGGGGGCTGCAGAAATGGTGGCCCCGTAATAGCTCCAGCAGCTGCAAATTTGGGACAGAGCTCTTCCCTCTGAAAGCAGAGCACTACTGATCCTAAAAGTCAAGTAATTGACGGGCAACATAAGCAGGCAAAGGAAGCAAAATAAGAACAGCAATGCAACCTTAGATTCCTTTTTTTGGGGACAAAAAGGATCAAAGCATGGAATGGGAGGAAGACAACACAGAACTCCCACACCAAAACCTTCCAAGAAAAAGGTAGACTGGTTACAAGCCATAGAGCACCTTAAGAAGGATTTTGAAAACCAAATAAGAGAAGTGGAGGAAAATTTGTGAAGAGAAATGAGAATGATGCAAGAAAATCATGAAAAGAGAGTCAACAACATGACTGAAGAAAATAATACCTTAAAAAATAGACTAACTCAAATGGCAAAAGAGGCCCAAAAAGCCAATGAGGAGAAGAATGCCTTAAAAAGCCAAACTTGCCAGATGGAAAAAGGATTTCAAAAACTCACTGAAGAGAATAATTCCTTCAGAATTAGAGTGGAGCAAATGGAAGCAAATGACTTTATGAGAAATCAAGATAC
>JAQQSV010005177.1:0-14620 GCA_028646515.1 Pseudochirops corinnae | reverse complement strand
AGGAAGGAAGGAAGGAAGGAATATAGCCAGTAAACTCCACGTGAAGTAGGCAGCTTCTGGCCATCAAATTTTACCTTCCCTTGGAAAGGAGAGGGAGAATGAGAGGAGGAGCTGAGTTACCCAACTAACTGGGTCCCCATTCAGACAACTTAGTCTACTCACAGACTGTGTTTGTCCTTTGTTTTTGAAGAGGACCATGGCATCAGGGAAAGACATGACTTGCAGTTGACTTTGATGTGAGTGGGAAGGCTGTGTAAGGTCACCAGCCTCCCTTCCTCCTCCAGAGCCGTCTGGATCCAGTGACCGGATGTCCATCAGGATGCCTGGAGATGGCTCAGATTGCAATGGGAGACCCTGGCCCTTTAGCTCTGTAGAAAAGGAAAGAAAGTTCAGGACAACTGACTACTTTGCTTATTACTCCCTTGGCTGATTTGTTGCTCCATTTACCCACTCCTGGTATCTAATATTTTGAAAGCTCTAACCTCAGGAAAACCGGTAAATTTCATTTGAGAATATAAATGTAAAAATACATGTATCATTTTATTCCTCTGCAAATTCACTGTTTCTTGTTATGTCAGGATGAACAAAATCAAGTTTTTAAACCGTTATCTTAAAAAGCATTTCCTTGTTTCCTATAAGATGGTGTTGGAAAGTTGGTTTGTTTGTCTTAACCATCACCACAACCTAAGCAGCCATGGCTGAATGCATAATGAATGCCTTTAATTCATCCTATATATACCCAATAGCGTTATAAAACTAATGGTTATTGGTTCAGCTAAGGTTCTTTTGCTTGAGTAGTCCAATTTCCATTTCTCTGATTTTTCAGTTCAGTAATGCTGTGCTGTGAAAGGAAGTTTGTCATTTTAATCTAACTCAATATTATTGGTTTATTTTGATTTTTCAGTGACATTCAATTTCCCTCCATTTCTTTGGAGGAAGGAATGTGAACATAGTTATTTCAACTCAGATATTAGGCAAAGAGTTTAAAGATCACAACTAAAAATGATTTAAGTGGATTAGTTATGTTTTATAGAAATCTGATGCCCTATAGATAGCAGGCTTTTAAAGTTCTGCTCATAGCATGTGAATCTAGTGTTGACCAACCTTTATATTTCTCCCAGTGGAAAGAGCATAAGATTGAGGATTAGAAAAGCTGTTTCCCAGTAGTAGCATTTCCACTTAAATTAGTAACATTATAGTTAACTTCTCTGAACCTCATTTTTATTGTCCAAAAAATAATTTTAAAAAAAAATTAAAAAGCCTCATGAAATAGTGGGTATAGTGCTAAGCATATAATCAGCAAGCTCTGGTTGTAAATCCTGCTTCTAAGGTTTACTAAAATCTTTCTACAGAGTTATATGCCAGTTGCCACCTGCCCTGGTGGAGGGGGAAGTCCCCATACCAGAAGTTTTTTCTGTTGACTGAATCATTTCCTTTACATTAAGTCTAACACAATGTTTCATACACAGCAGATACTTAATAAATTTTTGGTGAACATAGAATTTAACATTATTTCAACAAGTATTTATTAAACATTCACTATGTACAAAGAACTGTGCCCACTTGTTATAGGTACAAAAATAAAAACAAAACAGTTCCTGCCTTCAAGGAGCCTACAATTTATGGAAGGGATCTGATTCTATAACATTTCATTTTTCTTCCTTGTTAATATCAGCACTTCTTAGGATCATGGAACTCTATATATCAAACCATGGAGATCATTTAGCAGAGGTTCTTAACCTCTTTTGTGCTATGCACCCCTTTGTCAGTCAGGTGAACCCTATGTGCCTCTTCTCAAAATAATTTTTTAAATGCATAAAATACATAATACATAAAATTACAAAGGAAATTAATTGCATTGAAATTCATTTATCATTTTTTTTACAAACAAGTTCACAGCCCTGAGGTCAAGAACACCCAATCTAGGCCAAACTCCTAATTATACTGATGTAGAACCAGTCCCAGAGAAGTTAAGTGATTTATTCATATATCTCACTGGTAGTAAATTACACAGAAAAGATTGGAATCAAATTCCTTTGATAGAAATCTATTTTATGGGGTGGGTAGATGGTGCAGGGAATAGAGCACCTGCCCTGGAGTCAGGAGGACCTTAGTTCAAATGTGAACTCAGACACTTAACGCTTAACACATGTGACCTTGGGCAAGTCACTTAACTCCAATTACTCTGCCTATTCCCTGAAAAAAAAATAAAAAAAGAAATCAATTTTATCATTTCCACTGCATCTCTTAGAATATAATTTTGAAGTTATCTTTTATCTGTGTTTCCACTTCAAGGGTGGAATCCATGCTCTTTCTTGAGTTTTGCGTCTCTAAATATTCAAACTTTCCCTTCACTTTTCCTTTTCTAAAGCAGCAAATAGGTCTAAGTGAGTTGTCTTTATCCTGCCTGTTGGCAAAGATGCAGTGATGAGAGGATCCAAGAGCCCAGTACAGAGTGCTCAGGCCAAAAGGGGCTTTGATAGCAGAGTATGCTTCAAGTGTAAATCTCTCTTCAGAATTAATATATTTCAACTTCATGTGAATCTTGCATTGTGCAAAAGGGGTTCAGTTCTGTATTCAATGCAAGCATGATTTCAAGACAGAAAACAGTTCACATTTTGTTTTAGGTCTTGAACTACATTTTCTTTCCCTTCTATCTAAAGCAGCAATGCTTGGCAGTTTTGTGTCTTTGATCAATGGGGACAACTTTTGGAGAAAGGCAGCTCTCAGTGCAGACAGTTAGTATTCAGAGAGCAAACCCAGGCTTAGAATGAAGAGCCTTGACTCCTAATGAAGTTCCATTAGCCCTTCCTTTACAACTCATCAGTGGGATTGCCATCTGTTTACACTGCCATGGCAAAGAGGCATATCCACAGTTAAATCCATTAAGTTTGCTTCCATTGTCTAATAATAATGTCTAATATTCCCTGAACAAACAGAGACAGGTAATTTGGGCTCTATTGGGTATTTGCAGTAAACCAACAGTATGGCAAACATTTCTCTCTTAGTATTTTCAGAGGGTCAATCTCTATAGCTATAGAGTAAAGCCATCCCCTAGGAACAGAATGGAAAGGGAGATAAATGGGGGTTTCTTTAAATCCCTCTTTCACTGAAGTTTAGTCTGATTTATAAAAGGGAAGGAAAAAATGGCTTGCAAAAGAAATCAAAATAACTTCCAGGAATTATCACTTTATGAGATTGGGAATGAAAATGTACAGTGAAAAGTAGTGGCCTGAAGAGTGCCTTGGCCTGTTTGACATTGGTTAGGGGCCACCCATCATTCACAGTCATATTCTGCCCTCCCCTGGTCTCATAATGATATGATAAAATGACTAGCTTTTGGACAATTAGTCAAGAAATATTTCTTAAGTGCCTACCAAGTATCAGAGTGCTCTAGGTGCTGAGAATATAAATAGAAAAAGTGACACATACCCTGCTCTCAAGGAATTTATTTTAAAAATGTTGGCCTCATCTTGTCTATCCAGTTTCTGCCTTTATGTATTTAATACTAAGGGAAAGAACACCAGTAGAATCCTATGAATTGTACATTTAGGAGTGTGGATGGACCCCAGAGTATCTTGAGTTAAAAGATGCTCTTTGGGGGATTTCACCTCTGTGTGTGAGAGTGAGTTGAAGGGTAGCCTAGAATGGGTGCTAGAGCTATGCAAATCTTAGCTACCGTTGTTGTTGTTGTTGTTGTTGTTTTAGTGAGTCATTTTAATCATTATTATTATCATCCTTGACTAAGGATTACAGCCACCAATGAAAACCATGCATTAGACAATTCTAGGTAGTCTCTGAAAGTATAGTCCCAAAGCAGACCTTTCCTTTATATTCAATGAGAACGGCTAGCAAAAAATATCCCTTTCTAGTCACAAGAGTTTTCCTAAGAAATTGGAAGGGGGTTGTAAATGAATTCCTCACAAACGTGAAAATTTTAATATGAAAAATAGCAACAATTCTTATTTATTCGAAGTGCGATTATAAAGGGAAAAAAAGCGGCAGAAGATTATAAATTTCTAAAGGATATGGAGAAAGCAAACACCATAAAATTATTCAATACAATGAGCTTGAAAACAAGATATCAGTGTTTGCAAGCAAGAACATCTAAGAATTGATAGCCTGAGAAGTAAATCTTTATTCTTCTTCAAGTGAACTGTAACTTGCCTAAGAAGTAAGCTATTCCTAGTCAGAGCTGAAATCCCAAGTGTTTTACAAAAGAATGAGACAGGCACTTAGAGGAACTAGCCATTATAATGAACAAGCATTATCTAGAGTTCTCTGGATAGATGATAAAAGATGAAGGGCTTTATCACTGATGGAAAACAGCAGATAAGGGGCAGCATAAATTGTACTTCACCTCCAATCTTAGCTCTTTTGAGGAAAGGTCTGCTCTGATTGAATAATTTATACTGCATTCTCTGAGGGTGGTCCTTCAACCGGCAGTAAAAGCATAAATGAATTCCAAGGTCCTCAGGGGGCAAAAAAAAAAAAAAAATCTCCACCACCAATTACTAACACATAGTAAAAAAGAAAATTTGCAAATTCAGATATTGAGGAGTTTCTTCAAAAGTGGTGGAGGGAGCTCTGCTCAGCTGTACTCAGCATAGGTACTCTGGAGCCCTGTCTCCTATCCTCTGGGATATTCTGGGACCTTGTAGTTAGTTGTGTGAATACCATGGACAGAGCATTGCTCTCTCATTGTGAATTACTCACCTATTGATTCTTATATTGGTGTTTTATAATTTTTTGTTCAGGGGATTGAAAAGTCCCAGACTGTAGTGATATTCAAGAGGCTCAGTAAATGGTGATCAAAGGGAAAAAGGGAACTCAGATAAGGGGAATACAAGGAAATAAGAAGTTCGGAAACTTTATCTGAGAGAACCTTAAGACAAGCAGAAGCCTAACCTATGCAAAAAGATAGTAAAGTGCTAAGGTCACCTGTTTCAAATCTTCCTGTCTTGAAAGAACTGGCATATACTTGCTCAGTCACTGTCAGTGATAGTTGCAAGATGATATAGAAGAGTTACTACGAGCCTGGAAAAGGGCAAATGGTATTTAGATTTTGAGAGAGAGATTTGAGAGAGACACAGACAGACAGAGAGAGACATAGAGACAGAGCAGAGAAACAGAGAGACAGAGAGAGGCAAAGTGAGAATTTGCAAATTCTGTCACTAAAGTGATTTTCCTAAGCTTACTTCCTATTGCCTCTAGGATTGAATATAAAATATCCCAACAATCTAGAATTTAGACCAAGTCTGATAATGATGATGATGGTGGTGATGATGATAATGATGATGATGATGGTAGTGATGGTGATGATGACGGTGGTGGTGCTGGTGATGATGATGATGATGGTGAGGATGGTGATGATAATAACTAATGTTTATATGACTCTTACATTATGCCAGGCACTGGGTTAATAAGCACTTTATAATTATTATCCAATCTGATCCTCACAACAAGCCTGGGAGATAGCTGCTATTATTATCCCCATTTTACATTTGAGAAAACTGAGGCAAGCAGAGATTAAACAACTTGTCAAGGATCCCATAGCTTTTAAGTATCTGAAGCTATGTTTGAACTCAAATCTTCCTGACTCCAGGGTCCAGTGCTTCATCCACTGTGCCACCTAGCAGCCATAAGAAGGATTTTAATAGTAATAAATATAAAATGAAAGCAAAATAGTGAATTTTAATGGATGGACAGCTCTATATGCATCTGTGCATATATTCGTCAGTGCTCTTCCCCCCCAAAAAAACCCTGTTAATAAATAAATATATATATATATATATATATATATATATATATATATATATATATATATCTCAAGCAAAATACAGCTTCCATAAATAAAGTCCTACTGTACTTTTTGTTGGCGATATCACATCTGAAGAACTGTATTCAATTCTTGACACTACCACACTATAGAAATGACATTGAAAAGCTGGAGAGTATCCAAAGGAGGAGCACCCTCCCTATTATAGTGAATGCCTTGAGTCCATGACAGATAAGGATCCAATTATTATAATGTTTTTCCTTCCACAGAAACAAAATTTGCCTCTCTGTGAATTGTACCCATTAACCATAATTCTGCTCTGTAGGACAAAGAAAAAAAAAATTTGAATCTCACTTCCATGTATCAGTCCTTTAGTTACTTTAAAAATAGTTATTACACTCTTCCCCCCAACATCTTTGTTCTTGGGACTAAAAATCCTTAGTTCCTTTTAACCATACTCAGATGGCACGGACCTGAGCTTCTCCGCTGTGTTGGCAGCCCTCATCTGGATATTCTCCACCGTCTCAGTATCCTTTTTTATGATGTGACACCCAGAACTGAATGTTCCAGATGGGGTCCAACCAGAACAGAGTACAACGGGACAATTACCTCTGTGGTCCTGGGAACAATGCCCAAACAAATTAATGGATAAATGAGTGAATGAAATGGCATTTATTTAGCATTCACTATGTGCTAAGTACCAAGATAATAAATAGAAAAGCCAGTAAGTCTCTGCTCTCAAATAGCCCACATTTTTAAAAGTGGACAACATATATAGGAGGTTTCAGCTATAAGGCAAAGGGAAAGACCCAGGGTCCTCTGGATATGAAGGCAAAGCAGACAGCAATGCAGGATGTTCTTTAATGTTATTTCCACTGATAAAACTATACATGTACTTATGTTAAATCATTTGATAGTGCTAAAGATTTCAGTATCAAGAACTTTCTTTTCTGCTTCTACACCGCCATCTTGACTCCGCCCCAAGAACTTTCTTTTCCTAGTCTCCAGTGGCTGTTATCACTGACGAGATAGAGACTACAATATCTACAGATGCAGTTTCCAGTTCATATCTATACAAGGGTTGCTCCCCTGGAATACAGTATAGAAGGAGACTGGGCTGGAAGCAGGACTAACGGTCTGGAGTGAGAGAAAAGGGAGAACTGCTATACCCAAGGTTCTTGGAGTCAAGATCCCAGGCCGTCCCCAACCAAATCCGAGGTGAAGTAGTGGTTGTGGTTTGACTTGCTTCACCCATGTTGCCTCCTATTTCTCTTAGGGTTTCTTTTGATGCTTTAACTAGGCTGACTTGTCTGCCTTGTGGGTAGAAGTTAGTTGGCAGTTGGTGAGGTTAGCATTAAGATTTTGGGGCTGCCTTATTATAGTTTTGACTCAGATTGGACCTTGTGGGTTTTTTGTTTTTGTTTTTGTTTTTCAGACAGAAAAATTTGCATGTGTCTCTCTAGTATTGAACTTGTGGCTTTTCACTTCTCCATATTAAATTCCATTTTATTTCAATTCAGCCCAAATGTCTTCTTTGGTTGCAATCTTTTTGAATTCTGATTCTGTCATCTAATATGTTAGCTTCTAGCTTCTTATTATCTGAAAATCTGATAAACATTCAATCAATCAGTCAAGCCATCTATCTATCCATTCAAATCACAAGAACCGTGCTGATTTCTGAGGACATAGGCCTCTTTGCCTAGCAAGTAATCTAATCATTTCTGTCTAGCATGCTAAAATGAAAATCTCCCCATTGCTTTTAAATTCCAAAAATGGGTATTGAAATGGTTTAGGTCTCAAAAGGAATATGTTTACTTTATGTAACGTGAATTGAATCACCAAGAAGAAAATACACTTAGAGCCATGGGACATTGGAGTTTGGTGAAGTGAATAAGCTGAAATAAGTAGCTGACAAATAGATATTTTGTTAAGATTTTGTTTGTTCTAGGGGTGGCTAGGTGGTGCAGTGAATAGAGCACTGGCCCTGGAGTCAGGAGGACCTGAGTTCAAATCTGGCCTCAGACACTTTACACACTTACTAGCCATGTGATTTTGGGCAAGTAACTCAACCCCAATTGCCCTCCAGAAAAAAAAATTTTTGTTTGTTTTATGCTTTTGAGGTAGATCAAAATGATTGTGACAATACTATAAGATTCCTTCTATTTGGACCTTCTATTTGCCAGTAATAAATATTTATTAAGCACCTAATATGTGCTTGCCACTATACTAAGTGCCAGGATAAAAAAAGAGGTAAAAGATATTCCCTGCTCTCAAGAATCTCATAATCTAATGGGGATGACAACAAGCAAATATGTATAGACATGTGCATGCTATAAATAAATTCGTATATATACACACATATATGTATACATACATACACATACACCAAAAAATTGTATACAGGATAAATAAGAAATAAGAGGGAAGGAACTGGAATTAAGAGGAGTTGGGAAAGTTTTCCTGTAAAATGTGGGATTTTAGTTGGAACTTGAAAGAAGTAAAAAAAGGCAGTAGGTGGAGATAAAGAGGGGAGACATTCCAAAAATTGAGGACAGGCAGAAAAAAATGCAAGAAATTGAGAGATTGAGTATCTTTTTGAAGAGACAGCAAGAAGACCAGTGTCATTGGATTGAAGAACACCTTTAATACAGGGCTGGACCCCAAAATTGTCCTTTCTCTTCTACTCCCTTGCACTTTTTAACTCAAGGCCATAAGACAATGAATTAGAAAGTTTATATATTGGGTTTTCCAGACGTACTTTCACCTGAAATTCCCCTGCATTGGTTGATATGTTTTTTGAGCATGAAGTAATAAGCCACATCAGCAATGGCAAACATATAGGATTTCATCTTTCCAACCTCCTAATTCTCATACATCTAGCCATATTTAAGGTAGTAAATGAATAGAAGTTTAAGGAGCTAACAAGGATACTCTCTGTATAGGCTATTTTTTCTGTTGTAAAAAAAAATACTTCAGATTCTTTAAAAAAAATTGTCTCTTGAAATAGGAAGGTTACAAAGATCATCAAAATCTTTCTGTGGCCAAGGAAGAAAACTTTCAAGCAAATTTTAGGCTTCCTTTTCTTTAGAGATCAGCTCCATGTGAAATATTCATGGTCCCCATCTGTGTTTCTCTCTTGCAAAAGAAAATAATATTCATTCTTTTAATAATATTCATGTAGAGCCTACCAAGGCCACAGTACTACTTTATGAACAGGTGATCATTTGCATCTAGTACTCATTCTTCACCACTTGTTTTCTTTTACTTCCATAATAACATAATATTTGATAACATCTAAGTTCAATCCCATTATCATGTATTTAATGATGTATGAAGTGTTAGTATATAGTAACTGTCACTTTATAGAAAGTTTCCATAGGGTTAATAAAGAGATGGTAGGTTCCCTTCTCCTAGCAAACAGCACTGCCAGCATCTTCTTTTTTTTTTTTTTTTTGCTGGCATCTTTTAAATTCAATCTACCCAAAGCCAGACTTTGGCATGCCACCCTGGCTTGTGATTTATTGACTGACTATTTGATCTCCCATCTTGAATAGTTGCAGCAGGATCAGAAATGTAACTATGTAAATGATATTTCTTAATTCTGTGTTATTTTAATCAATTATGATTTTGCTTAAGATTAGATTTTTATAGATATTCAAGTTTCTGAAATCAGAGATATAGCTACATTGGCATCTCAGAGGTAGCAGAAAGAAGTAGATCTTTTAGGAGGAACAGTATGGTACAATGAAAGGATAGTGGCTCTGGAGTTGGAATGTTTGGAGTCAAATTCCTGGCATCTTGGTTGACTATGGTATGTAAACCTCTCTGGGCTTTACTTTCTCATCTGTAAAATAAAGGGGTTAGAAGAGATGGCCGGTAAGATTCCTTTCCATTCTAAACATGTGGTCTTATTAGTGTTCTGATCCTCAGAATGACTTTGCTCTAAGGATTTTGCAGATGCTTGGACCAGAAGCACTCCCAAAGATTCTTTAAAGGGAGCATTTACATAGCACCTACATCTCACAGGACTTTGATTTCTTTAGCTGTAAGACATCCTGACCTTTGCAATAAACAGCACATTTTATTTGAAAACCACAAAGCACTCCTCAGTTCTGAGAGATGCTTAGCAAACTGTGAAATGGTGGAGATTATGCATAAAATGTGGCAGGTTTAACCTTGAGGTTCCTTGAAACCAATCTTGCAAACTTTTTTGTTACCAACTTCACTACTGAGCACAAAACAGAAACAGTTGTATGTGTGTGTACACATACATAATTATTTATATGCACATATGAGTATGTGTGTTATGTATATATGTTATTGTATGTATTGTGTATGTGGATTTTTAGGCATATGTGGCTATGTCTAGCTACACATGTGTGTTATGTGTGCATGCATTGTGTTGTGTGCATATGTATACATATATATTCCAAAATATTCATAGAAATATATTATAATACCAAAGAAATGGAAATAAAGTGGATGCCCATTATTTGGGGAATGTCTCAAAAGCTATGGGAAATGAATACATTACAATATTACAATAATAAGAAGAAATAAGAGGGTTTCTTAGAAATACAGAACAATTTGCATTCATTGATATAGAGCAAAATGAATAGAACCAAGAGAAGAATATATGCATAATGACTACAATAGTGTAAGTGAAAATACCACTAAAAGGAAATTGAATTGAGTAATGGAAAACCAGTTGAGGCTGTAGAAAAGAGATAATGAAACATACCTCATCCCTTGTAGTGGAGAGGTAAGGGTGGGTTATGACAGAATATCATACACATTGTCAGACACAGTCTCTTTATCAGGTGTTTTTGAGTAATTGTTTTTTTTTGGCACAGGGAAGTTTCAGTATAGGACAGTGATATTAAAGTGGGGAATCAGAAAGAGCTCTGGCTTTAGAATCAGAGCAACCAGGGTTGAATTGTACTTTTCACACTCTTCTTCACACACTCTGTGAATTGTACTCTTCACACTCACTAAATAACTTAGGCAAGTTATTTAATATCCATCGGCTTCAATTTCCTCATCTATAATTGAAGGAATTAAACTATGAGCCTATAACCATGAGATAAAGACAAAAGGCACAATGAAATATGTCTTTTTAAAAGAAAGAATGCTTGATTGACACTTTTAGTAGGGGGCTATGGTGATTTTTTTTAATTTTTATATTAATGTTTTTTAACTTAAGAACTATTAGATAAGATTCCCTTATCAAGTGAGTACATAGCTGCAGGAAAAGACCATGTGATAAGTGAAGAGAATATTCACAGCTCTCATGATAAGTCAAATCCTACCTAGTAATCAATTGAGTATAAAAATTTCATAGCCAGATCTTACTAATAATTCCTCTTTAAGTTCATAGAGCAGAGGTGATCTCATTACCATAAAATGTTTGTTGCTGTGTCTTGGGCCCACTTCAGTCTATTCTAGTTAGGTGTCTATACTGGTTTCAAAATAGAACATATATATTAAAGAATATCAAAATGTAATTTTCTTAAATTTACTCATTGGTTAAGTGCCAGATTACACAATTTTAATTTTATCATTCAATTGAATTCTACAAATATTTTAAGTCACCAATATGTGCCAAAGCATTATATGAAAGGCAATATGGAATGTATAAAGAAATGATCTCAGAGTCAAAAATTCAATTTTCATTTAACAAGCATTGAATAAAATCTCACTATGTGCCAGATACTGTTGTGATCCAAAGTCCCAAATGTAATAGTCTCTGCCCTGAAGGAGTTTACCTCTTTTGGATAAAAATAAGGAGACCTGGTTTTAAGTTCCATCTCTGACACATAACGGTTTTGTGCTCTAGGCAAATCACTTAACTTTTCAGGGTCCTAGGGAACTCTCTGTTATAAATTCCAGAACAGAAGCTGACTCTGCTTTGGTAAAGGGAGGTTCACCTACTCCACAGAAATTAGATGTCCAAATCACAACAAAAACAGAAATGACAGCAGTTTTGTAAGGAGCTACATCAGATACACAAACAAATAAGATGTAGGGGGTAGGAACTTGTGATCTAGTAAAGAGAGATAAGACTAGTACAGAAAAAAGTATATAAAACAGAATATGATGAATGAATGATAGAGATATAAACATTTGTTTGGGAAGTCCAAGGAAGGAAAGCACTCCCCGTGGAAGAATTCACCAATGCCAAGTGGTTGATTTAGCATTTAGAGCTGGATACAACACCTGCTGCTATTGCAAAAGGTGACTTTTGGTGGTATACTGGGACAGTGCTTCACCACCCTGCATGGTTACCATTCTCCAGAACAAAACAATATGATTCCTGCACAGTCACTGAAAGCACCAAATCTTGGAGTGTGGCCACAAATCCTCAGGGACCCACTAGCATATGGAGCTGCATTGGTTTCTGTGTTGTAATTTTACCACTCTACTTCATTTCTTAAAATATTTTCTCTTGCCAAGTAAAGACACTCACCAAAAAGGCTGAGTGACAACAGGTTTTCCCTATCTTCTTGTTGTTGTTTTGTTTCCCAATCTTTGTGACCCCATTTGGGGTTTACTTTGAAGAACTACTGGAATTGTTTGTCATGTCCTTCTCTGGCTCATTTTACTGAGTATAATTTTCATTTTACAGATGATGAAACTAAGGTAAACAAGGTTCAGTTACTTGCAGAACTAGTAAGCGTCTGAGGTCAGATTAGAATTTAGGAAGATGATTCATCTTTCTGACTCCAAACCTGGCACTCTATCCACTGCACCACCCAGCTGCCTGGATGCCCTAGCAGGGGCTACTTAATGTCTTAATCTGGTGTTTTATTGACTGAAATGAGGCTAGTTGTATAATTTACCATCTTTGTATATGTATAATATGTATTCCTAAATGACAGAACTCATTATCTTCCCTCCAAACCCTCCCTACTTCTGGAGTCCCCTAATATTAATGAAGTAATACCACCACCCTCCCAGTAAGCCAGACCAGCAGTCTCTGGCATCATCCTCAACTCCCCTTTCTATCTTTCCATATACACGACATTATTTCAAATGAACTAATATATGTAAAGTGTGCCTCGCATATAGTAGCCCCTTATTAGTTACTTGTCTCTTCCTCACCCAATATCTAACCCATTACTATTTCTTGTCATTTCTACCTTCCCAACATCGCTTCTATTTGTGTCCTTCTCTCTACTCATGCAGACATACTTCACTTACTCATCACCTTTTTTCCCCTAATTTGTCATCTTATTTCAAGTTTCTCCAACTCCAAACCTTCCTTCACTCAGTTGTTGTATAATTGTTTTAAACCACAATGGCACCCCCCACCCCCAAGCATAACAAGTTATTATCTCCATGATGCAACATAAAATCTTCTTTCTGGTGTTGAAAGCCCTAAATAACCTGGTTCATCCATACCTTTCTAGCCTTCTCCTACTTCACACTCCCCTCCATAACTCCAGAATCCAGTTCTACTCACCTACTTGCAGTTCATCAAACACAATTTTCTCTCTTCCTTCTGCTGACATTTTCCACTGGATGTCCTTTGTGCCTGGAATTCTCTGCCCCCTCACGTTCTCCTCTTGGTTCCCCTGACATCCTACAAGATGTAACTTTTTTTTTTTTTGCCTTTTTTTGGAGGGGGGAAGGTAGGGCAATTGGAATTAAGTGACTTGCCCAAAGTCACATGGCTAGTTTTTTGTGTTAAGTGTCTGAGGCTGGATTTGAACTCAGGTCCTCCTGACTCCAGGGCCAGTGCTCTATTTACTGGGCCACCTAGCCATCCCCAAGATTTAACTTTAATAACACCCCTGCAGGAGGTCTTTTCCCCATCACTCTAGATTTTAGTGCTTTCTGTTTTTATTTTAACTTTCATTTACTTTGTATACTGTGTATACACAGACACACACGTATCCATTTAGCTCATTACATCTTCATTCCATTAGAATATGAACTTCTCAAGAGGAGAGGCCACATTTTTTACCTTTCACTGTATCCTCAGCTCTTTTCGTGAGACCTGTTACAAAGTAAACAATCAATAAATGGTTGTTCACTGACCAACCAACTGGTGTTTCCCTCACAATCCACGGCAAGGGGTAATTGTGCGCCAGCTCTTCTGATGCGTTTTCAACTCCAGTGACCAGAGTGTGAGAGAAGACTATCTCCAAAGAAGTGAAAAAAGTGGGGAAAGGTGGTGATACTGGGGTTTGACCTTTACCAAAGAAATCCCTCAACTCTTTTTACTCTAGTTTGGTAAAAATACGGCTCAAGCCCAGTAGCAGTGAACCAAACAACCAGGTGACATTTGAGAAAGTTGGTGAAAAAGATGACCCAACTATTACTTCCAGAGTTTCATCCAAAGGGCTATTCATAATAACTCCTTATTATCTTTTTTAAAATGCCTTCAATGTTTTCACCTTAAATCGTTGTTCAGTCATTTTTCAGTCATTTCAGACTCCCCCCTGTTTGAAGACTGGTCCCCAAAGACCAGTCTACCCTGTCGTATAATATGAGCTATAATTAAAGTGACAAGTACTCACAGAACTGCCATGAAGGAGTTCTTTAAGTATAAACAAGTATTTTGAGATATTACAAGTACTGAACTATAACAGCAAGCACCCTAGCATACCTAGGGCGGCTACTAGCACAGGTTCTTAGATCTGCTTTTCTAAAGGAAAGCAACTCAAAATGGGTTAACAATCTTACTTTAATAGATCAAATATCATTTACCTAGTTCAGGGGGAAAAGTCAGCACCCTGAACTTCAGAGAATACAAACAGAAGTTACAAACAAACAGAAAAACAGATCAGCAGAGGGCTTCCAGCCTCTGACTATTACATCAGTTACCTAGTCAGTTAC
>JAQQSV010005176.1:0-14620 GCA_028646515.1 Pseudochirops corinnae | reverse complement strand
TTGAACTCAGATCCTCCTGACTCCAGGGCTGGTGTTCTTCCACTGCAGCATCACCTAGCCTTCCCATTGGGAAAGGCTTCTTATAGAAGGTAAGAGTTGAGCTGAATCCCAGGGAGACTAGGTTCATTCTTCATTAAATACATACAACATGTGTTTGAAGAATAGGTATGTAAGGACTGCTTGTAGAGGTGTTGTTTGGTTGTTGTCCTTTGTTCTAGAAGAGGACCAAAATAACATCACTGTGTTGCAGTCAAAGTACAGTAAGTCTGACTGTGTCTGATCAGAACAACGTGAGCTCAGAAGGCTTTACCACAGGTCAGGCACACAT
This sequence comes from Pseudochirops corinnae, assembly GCA_028646515.1. NCBI lineage: Eukaryota > Metazoa > Chordata > Mammalia > Diprotodontia > Pseudocheiridae > Pseudochirops > Pseudochirops corinnae. Next base: position 14,292 of record JAQQSV010005176.1, on the reverse strand, counting down.
AGTCCATATGAACATTTGGAGTGGAGATGTCTCTAAATGTTCACATCTTACTTTTCTTTCAAGCTACTGTAATTCTGCTTCATTTATAGAGCACAGTGCCTCCTTTCCAAAATTTTTCAGAGAGACTTTGAGAGTGTCCTTGTATTGCTTCTTCTGACCTCCACAGGGGGCCTTGCCTTATGTGATTTCTTTGTAAAATAGTCTTTTAGGCAAACATACATTTGGAATTCGAACAACGTGGCCAGCCCATCGGAGTTGTGCTCTGTAGCAGAGTTTGAATGCTTGGCAGTTTAGCTGTAGAAAGGACTTTATTGTCTGGTACCTTATCCTGCCAGGTGATCTTCAGAATCTTCCTAAGAAAATTCAAATGGAAGTGATTCAGTTTCCTGGCATGTTGCTGATAGATTGTCCAGGTTTCACAGGCATACACCAATGAGGTCAGCACAACAGCTCTGTAGACCTTCAGTTTATATAATACCTCTGCTCTCCCACACTTTCCTTCAGAACCTTCCAAATACTGAGCTAGCTCTGGCAATGTGTAAGTCAACCTCATTATCAGTGTGTATATCCCTGGAAAGTACACTGCCAAGGTAAGTGAACTTATCTACACTATTCAAAATGTCTCCATTTGCTGTACTTGATGGTTCCATGTATAGATGTTGTGCTGCTGGCTGGTGGAGAACTTGTGTTTTCTTGGTATTAATTGTGAGGCCAAAATTAGCACAAGCAGCAGAGAATCAATCCATACTTTGTTGCATCTCAGCTTCAGACGCTGCATTGAGTGCACAATCATCTACAAACAAAGTCATGCATCAGCTCTCCCTTCACTTTAGTCTAGGCTTGTAGCCTTTTCAAGTTAAATAATTTACCGTCAGTGCAGTAGCTGACTTTGGTGCTATGTTTGTCCTCATTGAAGGCATTTGGCAACATGGCTGAAAACATCATGCTAAAAAGCATGAGAACAAGCACAGAGTCTTGTTTCACTAAATTGGTGACTGAAAAGCACAAGAGCATTGTCCATTATCCAGAATCCAGGCTGTCGTGAGATAGTTGTATAATGCTTATGAATGTCTCTAGGCAACCAAATTTTGACATAATTTCCCACAAACCCTCATGGCTGACAATGTCAAAGGCCTTGGTTGGATCCATGAATGTTGTGTACAGATCTTTGAAATGCTCCTGGAATTTCTCCTGGAGTTGTAGGGCAGCAGACACCATATCCACCATTCCTCAGCCCTTTCTAAAACCATACTGGCTCTCAAGTAGGTCATCATCTTTGAGGTGGAGGATCAACCCATTAAGGAGGACTCTGGCAAGAGTCTTTCCAGCCATGGCTGAGAGAGAGACCACTCCTTCCTCCCCTGTAACTGTCATAGGACAATCTATTTCCTTTACCTTTATAGAGATGGACAATGGAGGCATCTTTGAACTCCTGGGGGACAACTTCCTCTTGCCATATAACACGGAAAATTTCAGTCAGCTTTTGGATGAGTAGTGGATCTTGTAAATCTCAGCTGGAATAGAAAAAGCATCAGGTGCTTTGTCACACGAAAGGAGCCTAATGGCATTCAAAACATGTTCTTCAGTTGGAAATTTGTCTAGAGAAGGGTTGACTACTATCCATGGCCAATGGGTTCAGCATTGATTGATGATGGTCTGTTGAGAATACTATGGAAATGCTAGACCCATCTCTTCAGGATCATGTCCTTATCACTAATCAGTGTGGCTCCATTAGTACTGAGTAGCTGGATTGTTCTGATTAGTATAAAATTGAATTTTATCTGCATTCTTACAGAGCCAAGAATCCTGCATCTCTCAAAGTTTTGCCTGCACTTTACTTTTGATGGAGTTAAATGCTACCTTCTTAGATATTGATGACCTTTTTGGTAAACCCTGTGGGGTTTTTGTTTTTCATTTAGCTACTTCTGCATTTCTCCATCATTTTCATCAAACCAATCTTGATGTTTGTGAGTGTTCTGGCCCAAGGAGTAAATGCAGTACTGTACACCAAATCTCTGAAACTTGCCCACTCCTTTTCTGCTCCACTGTTGCCAATGTTCTGTTGGCTCAGCTTTCCCTCCAAGTTAGCAACAAACTGTTCTAACTTGGAGAAGTACTCTGATATGTTGACATTAAATCTTCTGGTAGTCATCTTTCCTTAGGGCCACTGCTTTTGTTGAATGCAAATATTTGGCTTGGAGAGGATAAGTCTATGATCAGTCCAGCACTCTGTACCAGGCGTAGGGTGTGCACACATAGGGACCATCTATGGTTAGAGTGCAGACAAATAGCAGTGACTCATGTTTCAGTGATTCAGAAATGCTGATGTCTTTTAGTAATGTCATCACTGGGCTTCTCTGGCTTCTACTGTCCGTTACCTTCAGCTTCTGACACAAATGAAACTCTTGCCTATCTCTTCCTTAAGGGAGCTCATAGGTTTCCTCAGCTCTTTTAGAAAAGGCAGAAATCCTTACCTGGGACTGGACAAAACAAACCCCAAGCCTCCCCTCAGGGTCTCTTGTCTTGGTCCCTCAGTTTTGACTCTGAAGCTTCTGATATCTTCAGCAGGAGATTCTCAGCCCCAGGTGCCAAGCTGAACTTGAACAAAGAACAGACTTATCCCAATTAGGCTTAATCTATGCTTGGAACTACTTTTCCTGGTCCAGAGACTTAGGTCCCTTTGTCAGAGACCTCACCCTAGTGTAATGAGGGCAAGAAGGTGAGCCCCACTTGATTTGAACGACTTCCAATGGGTTAGCTCTGAAGGTCTTTGTGCTTTGGGTTGACATAGTCAATCTTGGGTGATTCTTTGGTCCCTACCCACTGCCCCTGCCAAATGATGTTGCTGTGATAGTGGTGGAGGGGGGATGTCCATTTAAAAGAATAGAGAGCTCTGCTCTCTCTTTTCTTCCCTTGTCATAAAGATGTGACTTGGAATTCTATCTAGGACTTCCTTTGCTCTGAAAGGGACTCCTATTTAGGTAAGCCTGAGCCTGTGCCTGTGCCTGTGCCTAAGCCTCATGCACCTGGCTGCCTTGTGCACCTGGCTGCCTTGTGAAGCCATGCCAGGAAACTCAATCACTTCCCTTTGAATTATCTTAGGAAGATTCTGAAAATCACCTGGCAAAAATAAGGTATGGGACACTGAAGTCTTTTCTTAAGCTGAATTGCCAAGCATTCAAATTCTGTTGCAGAGAGTGCAACTTTGATAGGTTGGCCACGTTGTTTGAATGTCAAACATAAGTTCACCTAAAAGACTATTTTACAGAGAACTTACACAAAGCAAGTGCTCACACAGAAGTCAAAAATGATACAAGGACACTCTGAAGGTATCTCTAAAGAACTTTAGAATTGACTGTGAGACATGGGAGACACTGGCACAGGACTGCTCAGCATGGCGTGCCCTCATCTGAGAAGGGGCTGCTCTTTATGAATGACGCAGAATTGCCACAGATCAAAAGCAATGTGACACGTGCAGATTTAAAGACATCTCCACTCCCAATGTTCATATGGTCTATGTGCGCCTGACCTGCGGTGGAGCCTTCTGAACTTGCATTGCTCTGATCAGTCACAGTCAGACATACTCTACCTTGACCCTGACATAGTAATGTCATTTTGGTCCTCTTTGAGAATTCTGTACAGCAACCAACCACCTCATTCTCCTGGCTACTTTGGCCACTTGCATTTCTTTTCCTGAGACTAGGTGACTGAAAAGTGATCATAAGAGATGGGCTTTGGGGGAATGGCTTCCTTGGGAGCGTAGGAGTTCCTGGCTTCTTAAGGCATCTCTTACAGCTACAGATGGCACTTCTTGGAAAAGAAAATGACAACAGACAGAAGGATGAACATAGCCCCTGGCCTGGCTTGCCAGAAGATGTAGACTTTGAGGAACAGAGTGTAGAGCATTGCTAGGAGATGATACAGCAGATAGAGGGATGGGCCTAGAGTCAGGAAGGCCTTAGTTCAAAACCAGCCTCAGATACATGCTACTTGTATGACCCTGGGCAAGTCACTTAAAAGGGTGTCACACATATACATTTTTTGGAGAGTTGGTTATTAAATATTTATCAGCACAGCTCTAGACAAGGGAGCAAAGAGTTTGAGAATTAAAGGCAGTGTAAAAGACATTGATCTGGCTGTAATAAGTTGTGCTTCCTGCCTTGGGCTGGCTCCATGCGTGACTCAGCGCTGAGCTTGAAAGTTCTGATGTGATACAGGAATGTGAGACATTTGTGGGTGATGATGAACTCAAGGGTGTGATCATCCCTGTGGGGGAGGGGGCTGAGATGGAGTGGAGGATCATGGGATCTGAGGAGTCTGAGGGTATTTGAGGGGATGTCAATGTGTCACTTAAAGTCCCCAAGGATAAGGGAAGGGATAGAGATGGAGAAGAAGACTGTGAGCCAAGAACTGAGCTACTTGAGACAGGAGGGAGAATGACCTGGGGGCTGGCAGGATCTGGACAGAATAAGAAATCTGGAGAGAGTGAACTTCAGGTGGGAGAGTTTGCTGAGTGATGATTGCAGAGAGAGGGGCAGGAAGTGTCAGAGGACAATGAGGGAGGGGTGTGCCCCTTCATCTTCCTGGAATGGTATATGGGAGAAAGGGAAGTCAGTGCTATAGAGCACAGACAGGGCTACAGGGCTTTCTGTGGGGAACCAGGTCTCTGTGAGTGCCCAAAGATGGAAAGAACAAGAGAGGAAGAGATTGAAGATGAAGAGTAGTTTGCTAATTATAGGACAGGGTCCCAGAAGACCCAAGGGAAAGGTCTGACAGAAATGCATTGGGACTTTAGAGGGATAAGGCAGAGGTAAATGGAGATGAGAGAAAGGGAAGAACCCCATGGACAGCTGGAACTGAGCAGGTATCCTGGAATTACTGGCTTTCTGGGAAGCTGAGGGACCAAGCACGGGGTTGAGAATCATGCAGTGCGGAACAGCAGGAGGTATGATAGACTTAGAGTCAGAGGACCTGAGTTTAGATCCTGACTCTGATGCTTATGACCTGTGTGGTTCTTCTAGTCATCTGATCCTCAGTTTCCTTATATGTGATATGAGGGGCATGACCTAGGTGACCTCTAAGGTCCCTTTCTGTTCTAGAAGTGGGAGTCTTTGATGCTACAATGTTAGTCTCAATGACATCACTGACTTGCTAGGTGGGCAGGGCTTGCTCCTGAGGTGCTAGAAGCCCCACTTGAGTCTGCATTCCTGTAAACTGCCACTTGTTGCTGAACTTTAGCTGAACCCTCAAAACTGTGGAGAAGTACTATCCTCTCTTTGTTGTGATGGGGATAGAGTGCATGTTAATCTCTTCTGGAGCTCAGGTCTTCACAGAGAATGAGCTGAAAAGCCAGTCTATAGGCTCACAGGACCCTAGATCTAGAGCTAGAAGAGACCTTAAAAGCCAACCAGTCCAGCCCTCTCATTGTACAGAGGAGGAAACTGAGGCCCAGGGAGGGAGAGGGACTTGCCCAAGGTCACACAGGTAGGAAGTAGTAGAACTGGGATCTGAACCCATGCCTTCTGCCTTCAAATCCATGACTTTTTTCATGTGAGTTTTATAAACACCCTCTGTTTGCCTCAGTTTCTTCATCTGTAAAATGGGGGTGATAATAGCACCCACCTCCCAAGGTTGTTGTGAGAATCAAATGAGAACATCTTTGTAAAATGCTTTTCAAACCCTAAAGTATTCTGCAAAGGCTGATTATTATCATTATTGTTATGGATTATTTGGCAGAATGATATAGTGGATAGAAGGCTAACTTTGGAAGCAGAAAGACAAAGGTTTAAATTCTATCTCAGTTATTACTTGGGTGACCCTGGGCAAGTCACTTCCCTTCCTGGGCCTCAATTTCCCCTTCTGTAAAATGAAGGCTGGGCCTAGATGACGTCTGAGAGCCCTCTGGATCTAGATCTAGGATCCTATGAGTCAGAAAAATATCATTTCCAATCCCGCCTCTGGCACTTCTTAGCTGTTGCCTGGTGGGCAAACCTTAGTTTCTTCCTCCTGTGCAAAATGAGGATAATAATACCTGTTGGAGGCAGCTAGGTGGTGCTGCAGTGGATAAAGTGCAGGGCGTGGAGTCAGGAAGACTCATATTCCTGAGTTCAAATCTAGCCACAGACACTTACCAGTTGTGTGACCCTGGGCAAGTCACTTTACCCTGTTTGCTTCAGTTTCCTCATCCGTAAAATGAACTGGAGAAGGAAATGGCAAACCACTCCCATATATTTGCCAAGAAAACCCAAATGGGGTCACGAACAGTTGGATACAACTGGAACCACTGAACAAGAACAGCAACACCTACCAGAGTGAAGGCTCCAATGAGACCATGCAGGGGAACATTTTTGCAGACTCTAACTTTTCATTTTGACGTTACCCCCATGGTTACCAGGGGCTGGACAAGGGCTCTACAAGGAGCCAGGGCTCCTGATGACCAGGCCAGGGTCTCCTTACCCTTACCCTGTGCCCTATGCCCTATACTGGCTTGGGGCCCTCTTTGCTCTCCTCCACAGGGCCTTCCAGCATTAGAAGGGGCTCACAAGGTCAGAGCCTTGGAGGAAGGAGAGAGTGAGGCCCTGACTTTCTCAGGGCCCCCCAAACTCTGGTTTTTAGAACCTGAATGGAAATTTCTAGAAAGGAAACCCCAAGCCCAAGATCTCCATGTTTACCCTCAATGTATTCCAAAGATGGAATGGGTTGCTTTTGGAGGTGGTGAGTTCTCCATCAACAGACACTGGGTGATCAACTACCTCTTAAGGATTTCTTCATGAGGATTCCTTTAGTAGATGGAAGGCTGGACTAAATGTCCCTTATTACTACAAGATTCTCTATTTTTTTGCTTTTTGGAAGGGGGAAGGTAGGGTGATTGGGGGTTAAGTGACTTGCCCAAGGTCACACAGCTAGTAAGTGTTAAGTGTCTGAGGCTGGATTTGAACTCAGACTCCAGGGCCGTGCTCTATTCACTGTGCCACCTAGACACCCCTCCAAGATTCTCTGAGAAAGGTGAGGAAGGAGACATGAGAGGGAGTGGGAAGAAAGCAGGAGGAAAGGGGAGAAGGAAGGAGGGAGGCAGAGAAGAAGAGACAGAGACAAATAAGAGGCTGAGGGAGCTGGCCCAGTGAAACCTGGTCCACAGAGGGGGCAGGAGAAGGCCTGTGAATCCTCCCCTGGGGCTTCTGTGGAAAAATAACAACCCTCACCTGTAGTCCCAGTCTCAGCTTCTAGACAGCTGGTTTGCAGCTGTCCTGATCATCATCTTCAAGGCCAGAGGACAGGAGTCTGAGAAACCAAGCAGGGAGGCCTTGGAGCTGGCCTGTTCAGGACACTCTGATCTCCTCTGGAATTTTCTTAGAGGGAAAAAACAAGAGCCCAGAATGACAGCTTTTGTTTTCAAGGCTCCTTCTGGATACAGGGCCAGGACTGGAGATCTAGGCCATTCTGGGGAAATGAGGCCTTGAGTGGGATGTCTTTGGCAGAGGCCTTTGAAAGGCCAGGCTCCTGTGGGACCTATAGGAAAGAGGGCCCTGTCACCATCCTTGCAGGGATGAGGGAGATCCCTCACCACTCCTTCCTACTCTGTTTCTGCCCCATCCCTCCTTTCTATAACTGACTCCCCTCCCAGGTTAGGGCCAGGTCCCTAATCCTTCAAGCTGCCCCCACGTCCTTAGGGTGGCTCTCAGTTAGGGCCTCTAGTGATGCCATCAGGGTAAAGATACTCCTCCATAGAGGAGAATTGCTAGCAAGCCTGTCTGAACCATTTCAGTAAATGGAACCATACTGAATCTGATACGTGTGTGGGTATGTCCCATAGCTATGGGCTCAGCAGCCTTGTACGACAAGACGCAGGCCAGCACCATGGCCAAGGAATACCACTCCCCACAGCAGTCACCATATATGTTCAGAATCCTAGGACCCAGACCCCTTATGCCAACATCACTCAATCAGCTCGCCCAACCAGCACTGACTATAGGGGCTTACTGTGTGTCCGATATAAAGACAGAAATAAAGCACCTGCCCTCAAGGGGCTTCAATTCTACTTTGGAGCACAATGTGTAAACAGATCGTCATGAATACGTACTAAGTAAATCCCAAGTAATATAGGGGGAAGCTCTAACAACTATTGGAGATAAAGAAACACCTGATTCAGGCAGCTCAGTGGACAGAGTGCTGGGCTTGGAGTCAGGAAGACTTGAGTTCAAATGTGGTCTCAAGACACTTACTAGCTGTTGTGACTCTGGGTGAGTCACTTCACCTCTCTGCCTCAGTTTCCCTATCTGTAAAGTGGGGATAGATGAACAATAGCATCTTCCTCCCAGGGTTGTGAGGATCAAATGAGATCGTAAACCCTTCGCAAACCTTAGAAGGCTATAGAAATGCTACTTCTACTATTATTATTAATAAGGATTAAATAATAGTTATAACAGTGGCCCTTGAGCTGAGCATTGAATTCTCTCTACTCTGGTGCAGGCCTTCAGCACTTCATGCCTGGACTATGGCAGCAGCCTTCTAGTTGGTTTGCCTGCCTCAAGTCTCCAAGACCCAAGCCACTCGGGTCTGATCATGTCACCCAACCCTACCTACTCAACAAATTCCAGTGACTTCCTATCATCCCAAGGACCAACTATAAAATCCTCTGGTGTCCAAAAGGCCTTCACAGCCTAGTTATATACTGCCTTCCCTGCTCCCCTCTCATGATACTGTATTTCTGGACTCATTCATGCTGGCTGTTCTCCATTCCTGGAACATTCTCCCTCCTCTCTGCCTCCTGGCTCCCTTCAAGTCCGAGCTAAAATGCCACTTTCTACAGCACATGTTCTGCTCTTTTTCTAAAGTGTTGATGTCTTTTTCTTGTTGCATCTTTTCCGTTCCAGTATGCTCAGCGCTGGGCTAATGGCTAGTACCGCATTGGCTCTGTGAAAACATGTTTGTGCAAGGGATCTTTCCAACTCTTAAGTGCTGAATATCCATTTGTATTCACTTGAGAACCCTGACCTTACTACTGTACTGAAATGGTTACTAAAATGCACAGTGTTCTTAAAAAAAGGCCTTTCTCAATCCCTCTTTATTTGACCATCTTCTCTCTATTGAATATTTCTTATTTATCCCATATACAGCTTGTTTCTATCTTGTTTGCAAATTGTCTACCTCAATTAGACTGTAAGTTTCTTGAAGGCAGGAATTACCTTTTGCCTTTATTTGTATTTTCAGTACTTAGGACAGTGCTGGGCAGGTATTGTTCAGTCAGTCTTGTCCATGGAGTTTTCTTGCAAAAAATACTGGAGCATTTCACCATTTCCTTCTTAAATGGATTAAGGCCAACAGAGGTAAAGTGACTTGCCCAGGGTCACACAGTTAGTGAATGGCTGAAGCTGGATTTGAACTCAGCTCTTCTTGACTCCAGGCCCAGGGTTCTATCTAGTTGTTTCCTTGGCATATAGTGAATGCTTAATAAATGCTCATTGACCAAGTGACTGACTTTTCTCAGCTTGGACCTCCTCTCAGAAGATGAGCTTCAAACTGACCAAGAATACCTAGAGATTGACCTCAGGCTCCCTTCTTCTGGGACTGGGTGCTCCTATGGGCCATCTATTCAAATAGAAAAAAATCTTTGTTCTTTCACTCTTTCTTTGACAGTTTCTGTCTCCTAAGCCTCCACTTGCCTGACTCAAAGGGTTAGACATTTTTTCAGTCGGTTCCCTCACTATTCCCTGTCCCTCTGAGGGACAAAAAGTTTCCTGGAGTCTCTGGAGCCCACACACGGCTTCCTTTAAAAACATCTCTCAGCTCCTGGCAAACAAATCACAATAGAGTGCAGCAGAGAACAGCGTGGTACCATCCTATTTACCCAGAGGTTACTTTTTTCAACAAACTTGACTGTCTGGGACATGGCCAAGAATCCAAAAGACAAGCCCAAAAGGTCTCTGAGCAAATAAATGAGCTGCTGCAAGCCCTATATACTAAAAGCCCATCAACACTGCACATTTATAGCCTGGTAAATTTTGGCAAAGTACATGCAATTCATGATCTCATTGCATAAAAGGCCCTTATTCAGCTCTTATTTATTCGTGTTTTAAACACAATTCTATCTCTGGTTTTTTGTATGATGCAGATTAGAAACAACAAATTTGAAGTGAGGACAGGGGCTGTTGGAGAGGAAGGCAGGCTGGGGGGGATTGAGAAGTGATGGCTGACAGGCCAACCTGGAGAGAAGAGATGAAAAAGCAGGCAATAAAGGCCTTTAAGAATCATAGGAGTTCAGAGCTGGAGGAGAGCTGTGTAGGCCAAGCCCATACATGAGCAAGAATCCTCTTTACAACATACCTGGCAGATGAATTTGCAGCCTTTGCTTAGAGATATCTAGTGAAGGAGGGCCCCCTGTATCCAGAGGCTGCCCATCTGAAATCAGCTAGCTCTAATTGGTGGGGAGATTTTCCTCAAATTATGCTTAAATTGCACTCTACAATTTAGTAGAACAGGACTAGAAGGCCATCAAGGACCCTCATGTTAAGAGGAGGTGATTTGCCTAGGGTCACACCTTGGATCCAAAATCCAGGCCTGGAAGGGACTTCAGAGGCCATCAAGTCTGTGGACGAAACCATGGCCCATAGAAGTAAAAGGATCAGATCAATGTGCAACAGATTTGCTTCAGGCCCTTTGACTTCAAAGCCTCCTCCTTCCACTGGGCCATACTGCCCTTTCCCACCTATTGATCCTGCCTCAGTTTCATCCTGGAGATGACAGCCTTACACTTCTCTCTTAGCCCTAGTAGGGAGCTTATCATGAGGACCCCCAGGCATCATTAAAAGTGAAGGCTGGGGCGGGGAGCACTGTCCAGCATAGCAAGGTCTCCATTTCAAGTGCAAATAATGATTTTAAGATGTTTTTGTAGAAAGGAGCAGGTCATCTCCTCATGTGGCCTTGCTGGGTCCATGAGCAGGCAGCAGACTGATGTGTATTTTGCTTAGGAGGGCACTATCCTGGGGAGATATCATTTCATAAGGCATTTCAGTCCCTGGTCACATAAGACTGAAGCCTCCAGGCAATTTAGCTACATGATCTCATATGAGCCTCACAAAAGCCCTGAGCCATTGGCAATGACTATTAGTTGCATTTTATGCATTGTGGAAATGAATCTTTGAGAGGTCCAGTGCCTTGCCCATGATCACATGGCTAAGGGGCATCTGAACCCACATTGTGCTCTCTTGAACTTTGGTATTCTGCCTACTACTCCTTATACTTATAACATATTCTCTTGGAAGACATTAAGCCTTCTTAGAGATTCTGAATGGTAGGCCACATCCTTCCTGACTTGATTTCTCTGTAACATTAGGAAAATTTAGGCATTGGCATTAGGGATGAGGCAGTTAGTTTGGCTATGTCTTAGCCAAAGAAAGACTACTGAGTCCATCCCCAGGCTTATCCTTTACCCCTGATCCTATCTCTAGGCTGATCCTTTACCCCTGAGCCTGTCCCCAGGCTGATCCTTTACCCCTGAGCCCATCTCCAGGCTCATCCTATAGGATGATTTGCAGTTGAACTAGTCAACCCCAGGGTCAAGACTGTGAAGGGAAGAAAGTGAGCCCAAGAGGGCTCATGGACGTGAAAAGCTGGTGGAAGGACTGGAAGTCATGGGGGAAGACAAAGAATGGGTTTAGGAGGAAGAAGGCGAAGGTCTTGAGCAAGAGAGGGATTTAGAGTTCATGATCATGGACATGGCAGTTAGGGGTAATGTGGAGGTCAGGGTGTGGCTGGGACAGAGTGAAGATGTGAGTCATGAGAGTTGAGGAGGTTGATGACTAGGAGGCCAGGGTGTCTGAAGGAACATCAGCAAGTATGTGGAAATTCCCAAATTTGAAATTAGGGGATAGGATGGAGAAAGAACCTGTAAGCCCTATATGGAACTTCTTGAGAAGGGAGCAAAGTCTGCTCACCATATGAAAGGGGGAAGAGTTGCAGGATGACAGCTGGAGGGGAGAGCAGGGCCAAGTGAAGGTTGGTTTTTTTTAAGGCTAGGGAGACCTGGGCATGTTTGTAAACAGTAAGGAAGGGGCCAGTGATTAGAGAGAGATGGAGGATGAGGGAGACCTAGTTGGTTATTAACTAGAACCTTCTGGTTCAATCTCTTTATTTGACAGGTGAAGAAATTCAGGCCCAGAGAAGAAAAGTGACTTGCCCAAGGTCATACAAGCTGGGCTTTGAAGCTTAGGACCCCTGACAGGCTGCTAGGTGGTGCTGTAGTGGATATAGTGTCAGGCCTGGAGTTGGGAAGACTCATTTTTCTGAGTTCAAATCCAGCCTCTGACACTTCCTAGCTGTGTGATCCTGGGCAAGTCACTTAATCTATTTGCCTTAATCCACGAGAGAAGGAAATGGTAAACCACTCCAGTATTTTTGCCAAGAAAACCCCAAATGGAGTTGTGAAGAGTTGGATAGGACTGAAAAATAACTCAACAACAACAACTCCCAACTTTAAATTATGTGTTCTTTTCATCCTCTCAAGTGACCTCTAAATCTACATGGCTGCTAGGGGGTGCTGAGAGATATTTTAGGTCCCAGGGTTCTTCCTGTTGTCTCTCCAACTGCTAGCTCTAGGCCCAGGGCAAGATGGGCCTAGAACAGGGCAAAGGACAATTATAACAGCCAGTGACCCTTCACCTCCTCACACAGGATCCTGGACAAAGTCCTAGGGGCCAAATACAGCTTTAAGAGTCACTCCTAATTAGGGCCTTTTTTAGGGGGGATGCAGTTACAAGCCTAGCACTCCCTCCAGCTCACTCCTGCCAGGTCATGAGACAATGTCTACAGCCTCTGGAAGAAAAAGACTGGGTCAAGGACTTAGTGGCCACCCCTGCCTTCTCCTGCTAGCCCATTCCCCCAACCCCACCCCAGACCTAGATGAAGTTGGTTGCCCTCCCACCTCCCAGCAGTAACCTGCAAGAGACGCCAGGCTTGACTGAAAACCTGAGCTACGTTGGGAAGAGAGGGACAATAGGCAAACCTCTCTCCCTTCCCCACCCCAAACCCCTTGAGAACACATTCTGGGTGGGGATGTACCCTCTAGCCAGTTGTTCTATTCTAGTACTCTGAAATTAGCAGCAGGAGAGGGACAGAAAGACACAGTGATATGGAGAGAGACAGATAACCAGAGACAATTGGATAGAAACAGAGACAGAGAGAGACAGAGAGAGAGAGACAGAGACAGAGACATAGACAGAGAGAGAGAGACAGAGAGAGACAGAGACAGAGAGACAGAGACAGAGAGACACACTGAGACACACAGGGACAGAGAGAAGCAGAAAGAGACAGGAAGAAACAAAGAAATAAAATCAGAGAGACAAGGAGAGATAAAAAGAATGAGGGAGAGAAAGAGACAAAAGAGATTTGGAAAAAGAGAGAAGCAAAGAGAGAAAAGCAAGGAGAGACAAGAGACAGAAAGGAAGAGCCGAATCTAGAGAGAGGGAAAAAGAAACAGGGTCAAAGAAAAACAGAGAATTGGAGAGAGGCAGACAGAGAAAGACAAAGCTGTATAGTGTGAGATACAGCTCCTGGTGCAGCCCTAGGAGGAGGTTGCCTCTCGCTGTGTTTTCACAGCTGGGTCTAGAAGAGAGGGCTGAATTTTTCCTATAACGTCAGAGGTACACAGGATCCGGGTAGGGACTGCCTTCAAGGCTCCTGGGATAAGCTAGAGAAGCTCTGCCAGGGCAGCCACGGGCTTCCTCTTCTAGCTGGGCTGGGGAGTCTCACAGTGTCCTGTCCTCATACTTGTCCCAGGGCTTTCTCTACATTTGACTTTGTCTATCAAAGGAGACAGCTCCTTTCGATTTAGCACCAAGTTAGAGCCTAACCACAGACCTCAGCTTGGGTTCTAAGGGGGTGTGTAGAGAAAGGAAGGAGATGGTACAAGATAAAAAGTTTTGGCTTCATGATGAGAGGGCCCAGGTTCAAATATGTGACCTTGGGCAGCTCATTCTTCTTCCTTTTCTGTAAAATAAGGGAGTTAGATTAGGAGGTAGGTAGGTTCGCCGGAGATATAGTTGGTCATTGCATTGGTTGGAGTCCTTCTTTTTCAAAACCAACTTTCTTTACACTGTTGCTGTTTTACATTGTTTTCCTGGTTCTAGCCCCCCTCAACCTGTATCAGTTTATATTAAAAAGAATTCTCTTTCATCATTTCTTATGGTGCAATAACATTCCATTCGATTAATATACATTAATATTTGTTCACCATTCCTCAATTATCTAAGAGGTAATCTAAGCTACCCCCCCGAGATTATAGTTCTTTTCTTCCCT
>JAQQSV010005175.1:0-14620 GCA_028646515.1 Pseudochirops corinnae | reverse complement strand
GACTCTCACAGTGTACTCACTATGGAGAGGTTCTGCGTAATTTCACATGTTCAGCCTATCTTTGATTGCTTGTCCTTCCAGTGGGGGTTGGTGGCGAGAGAGGAGGAGAAAGAACCTGGAATCTGGAGTTCTATAATCAAATGTTATGAATGTCCATCTATCTATCTATCTATCTATCTATCTATCTATCTATCTATCTATATGTAATTATTATTATTATTATTATTGACTGCATCCAACTGGAATTTGAGATACACAGGCACTGTGGTTGGGAGATCTATCCTGCCCTACCAAAAAGTGACATAGGAGAGAATAGACTGGGGGAGAGGGGACACACTGGGATGGCTGTTTTGGGGCAGTGGGTGGGGGTAAGAGGGGGAGAAAGTATGTAACTCAAAATCTTGTGGAAATGAATCATGCAAACTAAAATAAAATTTAAAAAAAAAAAGAAATTACAAGTGTCACCTTCCCCTGTATGGATATAAACAGGTTAACTTTATTTAATCCCTTATGATTTCTCTTTCCTGACTTTTTATCATTCTCTCCATTCTTATATTTGAAGGTCAAATTTTATATTCAGGTCAGATTTTTTATAAGGAATGATTGAAAGTTCTCTATTTCATTAAATATTCATATTTTTTTGCCTGAAGGATTAGACTCCATTTTGCTGTTTAAATGGTACTTTGTTGTAATGTTAGCTCCCTTGCCCTCTAGAATATCAAATTCAAGACCTCTAATCCTTTATTGTGGCAGTTGTTGAATAGTGTGTTATCCTAATTGTTGTTCCATGACATTTGATATAGCTACTTGCTAAATTTTCTCCTTGACCTGGGAATTATGAAATTTGTCTAATATTCATCAGAGTCTTCTTTTTGGGATCTTGTTCAACAGATGTTTGATGAAGTCTTTCAGCTTCTGTTTCGCCTTTTGTTTCTAGAATATTAGGACAGTTTTCCTTGATAATTTCTTGAAATATGATTTCTAGTTTCCTTTTTTGATCATAAGATTTGGGTTATGTAACACTTCTTAATTTACACATCCCTAATCTATTTTCCACAGTAGTTGTTTTTCCAATGAGATATTTCACGTTTTCTTCTTCTTTTTTTTTTTTCTCTTCATTTCACTACATTGTTTCATGATGCTTCATGGAGTCATTAGTTTCCACTTGAACAATTCTAATTTTTAAGACATTATTCTCTTCATCATGTTTTTCTTCTTTTCTTCCATTTGGCCAATTGTACTTTTTAAAAAGTTCTTTTTTCCAGTGAATTTTTGTACATCTTTTTCCATATGGATAATTCTGATTTTTTAAAGGAATGTTTATCTTCAGCAGATTTTTGGGCTTATTTTAGCATTTGACCTATTCTATTTTAAAGCTCCCATTTTCTTTAGTATTTTTGTGCCTCCTTTACCCACCTTTTAACTTATTTTCCCCGACTGTTTTCTTGCATTGCTGTCATTTTTTTCTCACAACTTTTCCTCTATATACCTTATTTGATGTTTTAAAATCCTTTTTGAATACTTGCCTGAATTCTTTTTGGAATTGAGACCAATTCACCTTTTGCTTTGAGTCTTTGATATAGTAGTATGGATTTTGTTATGTTTTGAGTTTGTGTTTTGATCTTCCCTGTCACCATAGCAACTTTATATGTTCTTTTTTGGTTGTTTGCTCATTTTCCAGCCTACTCCTTGATTTATGATTTTATATTAAAGTAGAGCTTCATAATCAAGGGGGCACTATCCCAAGCTTCAGATTTTTTGTGCAGCTGTTTTCTGAACTAGTTCTGGGGTTATGTAAGTTTTTATCTCTTCCCAGTTGGCATGATCTAAAGGAAGGCATGTTTACTACTCTCCTAGTCTGTACTCTAAGCAACCACAATAACTTCTTTCTATCCTGGAATTGTGACCAAAGACCCCACTTCCTTGTGGCTGTAAACTCTAGCATGCTGGTGCTCTTCCTTCCCCTGGGACTGAAACTTGGATCTAAGTATGAATAATGCAATGGAGTCCTTCATCATGTGCCAGCAGAAACGACCCATATAATCTCTTTGTTACCAGCTGTCTCACCCCCTTGCCATCTTTGACTTGTGAACTCTGGAATCCATTGCTTCTACTGCTGATTCAGTTGCCAATATGGTCTGTTGTTGGCTTGCTGAGCCACAGACTGTTGTTACAACCTACAACATCAATGTCATGAGTGAAAAAAATGTCCAAATACTTCATGATGGAATGATAAAGCACAGAATTTATTTCAGTATAATTAATTAATAGCAATTCTATTTTTAAAAATCAAACTAAAACAATTTTTTTAAGAAATCATCCATCACGACCAAATCATATTTTTACCAGAGAGGCAAGGATTGTTCAATAATAGAAAAACAATAAACATAGTTTATCATATAAAAATCCAAAACATATAGCCTTCTCAATAAGTCTGAAGAAAAGAATCATCATTATTTTATGCTAAAAACAATACAAAAAAGTACAACTCTGATGTCTGCCAAAATTCCACACTTTTTTGATATCATAAAAATGATTTATCTTAAACCAAAAGTGATTATCATATGCTATAGAGATACATAAGAACCAACCCCCATAAACATTGAAATTAATCAAGGATACACACTATCCCCACTGTTATTAGACAGATTTCTAGAAATGCTAGCTATAGCAAAAAGAAAAGAAAAATAAATTAAAGACAAATAAAATATAAAAGAGAAGGTATAACTCTCTGTATTTGATGATGATCTGCTGATATACTTGGAAAATACATGGTAATTAGCAAATATATAATAATTGTGGCAAGTAATATCTTCAACCACATTGTAGTCCACAAAATAAAGCATAGAAAATCAATTGGATTTTATAGAATAATAAAAATACAAAAGGCAACAAAAATGGAATTCACATTCCAAATAATTACATAATGCATTAAGTGTGTGAGGACCAACCAGTCAAAATGTGCACTTATGCTTGCACAGTCATATATACACATATTAAAATTTGTAGAAATTCAAATGTAAATTGTTTTTAAATATAGAAAAGACAACTTAAATAGCAACAGTTGTATTTTCTACTTTTGTCTAGGCTCTACCATTATGATCAAATAATGTCATCAAAGTTTATATGTCCTTTTAATGCTTTATCATTCAACTTATCAAAGAGATATTATATAAAATTAGATAAAGTAATAACGAAACTCATTTGGAGAAATAAAATATGTAAAGCGCACATCATCATCAAATACAGAGTTATACCTTCTCTTTTATATTTTTTTTGTCTTTAGTTTATTTTTCTTTTCTTTTTGTTATGGCTAGTATTTCTAGAATTAGAAGCTATTAACAACCAAATGAAAAAGAAAAATGCTCCAAATCGTTAATAAGAGAAATGTAAATCAAAATGAGTCCAAGTTATAATTTCTCACGCTGGCAATCAGCAAAGCAAAAAAACATGATAATCAATTTCTGAGGAATAGTGAAAGATTAAATACGTTAGTACATTCTGAGTGAAGTTTTGAATCAATACAAGCATTTTTTTTTGGTTTTTTAAATTTAATTTTAGTTTTTGACATTCATTTCCACAAGATTTTGCATTACAAATGTTCTCCCTCTCTTTCCCCTCCCCCACCCCATGATAGCAAGCCTACTGAGTACCCTTTTCCCCAGTCTGCTCTCTCATATATTCTCCCCCTCTGCTAATTTTCCAGTAGAGAAAGATGGATTTGTATACCCCAGTGCCTGCATATCTTATTTCTCAGTTGCATGCAAAAAAACCCAATTATTTTTAAAAACATTTGTTTTAAAAAAATTGATTTCTAGATTTTTCTCCTTCTTCCCTCCTCACCCATCCCCACTGGGAAAACAAGAATTCAAAATACAAACATTTTAAGAAACAATTTGGAAACAGGCAAATAAATTCACTGAAAAATCTATATACATTATCCCACACATTTCATTACTAGTCTTACAGTCCAAAGTGTTCTGTCAATTTTAAGTGACATCTGACTTTTACAATTTTATTTGAGGTTTTCTAGGCAAAGATACTGGAGTGGGTTTGCCATATCCTTCCCCAGCTCATTTTACGGATGAGTAAACTGAGACAAACAAATTAAGTTATATGTCCAGAAGCACACAGCTAGCAAGGGTCTAAGGCCATATTTGAATGTGGGAAGATGTCTTCCAGATTAAAAAATTACACTTGATTCACTGCACCACCTACCTGCCCTAATGTCTAAGGAGACCATTTATAATATGAAAGTCTCCATATACAGCAAAAATATTTATAACAGTACTGTTTGTGATAGGAAAGAGTAGGAAACAGAGGACTATCATTTGGAAAATCGATAAATAAACTGTGGTATATGAATATAATAAAGTATTACTGTACAGTAAAACATTACCAATGAAATTCTTACACAGAAGCATGGACAAAGTGTATGGATATGTTTCTGAAGCATATGTAAGCAGAGTCTTTAAAAATATAAGTATTTACTAAAACAATGTAAATGGAAAGAACCACAAAGGAGTGAATGTTGCAAAATTATGAAGAATAAACTCATCTTACAAGAAGAGATAAGAGGATGACATTTCCATCCTACCCATTTCTAGAGGCTGGAGGCCTGGAAATGTTACATATATCACATATTTTTAGACTTTGTCAATGTATTCATTCAGGAATATGCTGATTTTTTTCTTTTATTTTCCAATTTTTTTTTCTAAAAATATTATTTATTATATCAGATGGCTCTCTGAAAGAAGGAGGAGGGATGTTGGGGGAATCTATAGTTATGTATATGTACATGTTTACATATACATGTATGTATGCACATATATGTTGTGTATACAAACACACACATATATACATATATACATGTGTGTATATACACATGTGTGTATATATATATATATTTATTTCTCCAAAAAATTTAAGTACTCACTCTAATATGCATACGGAAAGCACAAATACACAAATCACAGAAAATTTAGCATTTCTATGTTCATAAACTGTGGTTGGAATGGCCATGAATATGTGAAATGTATTGGAAAAGTCATTTGGGAACACTGGAATTCAGATGCAGCAACCGGTTAAATGCAACAGTTTAACTTTATATTTGCTCTTTGGGAAAGAAAATCGACAGGGAGAGAAAATAAAAACAAGAATGAAATGGTTTCACTGATTGTAGATGCATTGGGCAATGTAAAATCACAGCCATGCTGAAACCCACTAGGAGAAAGCTTGTTGGCTGGTATTGCCTGTCAGAAATGGCTTGCTGCAAGTATGGCATAGGAGGAACGGACTTCAAGTATGTTCAGGAATAAATACCACAGTGAAAAGTGTGAATTAAGAAATAGAAAGAGTAATGATGTATCACACAGAAAATGACAGATGATATTAACAGTAAATTCATAGCACCTAATTATAATCTGGGAACACTTTTCAGAATTTTATTATTTCTGACTCATGACTTTTTATTATTCTGAGATTTAGAAATCTCACTTTTACCATCCAGCCTCCACCCACACATTTTAAACATTACAAAGCAAAAGCTCCTCTAGACTCTAGATTAAAAATGACAGGCAAAGTTTTACATTTCCATCTTATAACATATCCAAAATATTATTTAAAAAGTGCCAGGTGTTACCTTATGACCTTTAAAGGGAAATTCTATCCGTTCTCCTTTAAAGCGGGAGTTAAAGTTAGGTAGAATGCCCTTTGAAAACGTCCACTACTGGTCTTCCTTTCCACTTCCCATGCTACTACTCTAATTCAGACTCTTAATACCACAAGACTTAAATAGGGGCACTAGTTACCTAATTGGACTCTCGTTTTTGTTGTCTTCATCTTTGCTTGTTTTGTTTGATTTGATGTTTTGCTTTCTTTTCCTCTTTTTATTTCATCCTATACACTAATGTCAGAGTGAATTATTCTAGATCAAGATTTATTCCTCTATTCAAGGGCTACAGATGGTTCCTATCTGCTTATAAAGACTAAACTCTTGGCTTATTAGACCTTCAATAACGTAGAACCAAACAGCATTTACGCCCTTACCTGCTACAGTTAACTTAAGTAATACTTTCACTGCCTTTGAATTGTTCTATATCCTGTTGCAAGGATATGGATAAAACAAGAGTAGTTATTCTGCACCCCTCACCCTGTATCCACTACTACATCCTCTCAACATTTCATTCATTCATTCAATTTGTTCCCTGACCTCTGATTCTACTAGTAGAAGAAACTACTGTGGATTTTCCATTGAGGAAAACTCACTCAAGAGATGATGATGAACAATAGATTTATTTTAGAGACTTGGGGAATTTAGAGGTTAGAGGACTTAAACCTACTATGTGCCAGATAAAGGACTTAAATGTAGGTCTTCCATTTTCTAATTATCTACATCATTTATATGGATGTCTTTCAAAATCATTTTTTTTTTTTTCGGTTGCTGTTCTATCTCTTCAGCTCTCATTCCTGAAAGGGAATATAAGTTAAATTATACCACATACTATTTTGGATTGACATGAGAAAGTTTAACACTTTGGTCCAAACCTAATAAAATCTAGTTTGTCCATTTTTAAAAATAGATTTTGCATTACCTATATCATACAGTTTTCTTTTTATCCCTTCCTAATCTCTCTTTCAGAGAGCAATTTTTTCTTTTTAAATTAATTTATTTATATTCTTCTTTATATCATTCATTTCCATGAGAATTTGAATTACAAATTTTCTCCTCATCTTTCCCCTACCCAGCACCTCAAAACAACCATCACACTATATAGCCCCTCCCCCAATCTGCAGAGAGTTATTGTTTTAAAAAAAAACAAAATACAGCGCTAATTTTGTGGAAAAAAACATTTAAATATCATATAATCATTTTTTTTCTTTTGTGTTTTCCATTATTGCATGTTTGACGAAGAACATTCCACTGCTATTCAAGTCACATATTCAATTTAAATTCATTGTGGCATATAGTATAACATGCTCATCTATCACTGATTTCTGCTAGGATGCTTTTGTAGTATCCCCAGCAGTTTACATATGGAGATTTCTTTCCTAGGTAATTTATGTTTTCAGGTTTATTGTTTATTCATCTAATTGAGCTCAGTATATTTTCTTCTGAATTTTCTTTGACTAGTCTCTTCCATTCATCTAAGTTTCTGTGTTTTAATTGGGATAAAATAGTTTTGATGTTTCCTACTTAGGAATATAGTTTGAGATCTGGGAGTGCTATTTTCCCTCTAGTCCTATGATTTTCATTATTTCCCTGAATAATTTATATCTTTTTATTTTCTCCAGATGATTTTTAAAAATTATTTTGTGGTTCTATAAAATAATCCCTTTGGTAGTTTGACTATTATAGAACTAAATTTATCAATTAACTAGTATGATATTGAATTTGAAAACATTATTGACATTATTAAGGTGTGATTACTGAATTATTTTCCCAAGAATTTAAGTTGGTCTTTATGTCATTTAGAAATATTTTAATTGAATATATACCAATATTGAATGAGCCTTGGTAGATTGGCACTCAAAGATTTTGTGCATTTGGAAGTTATTTTGAATTGGACTTCACATTTTATTCTTGCCTCTTAGATTTTATAATCATATAGAAATGCTATTGACTTGTGAATTTATTTCTGAACCTTGCAGCTTTATGTAGGTTATTGATTCTTTTTTTTTTTTTTTTGGCGTAGTTTCTTTGCTGATTCCCAGAGATTTTCAATGAAAATTGTCATGTAATTAAAGATCGTTTTCTTTTCTTTTTCTTTTTTTTTTTTGGTCAGTCCTTTGCCTATAAACATGCTATTAATTTCCTTCACATATTTTTATACTATTGATGGCATTTCTAGAACTTTATTGAATAATTATATGGAAAGGAGCAATAATCATTTTACTTTTGTACATATTGATAAAATTTCTAGTCTTTATTTATTATATATCATGCCTGAATGTGTGTGTGTGTGTGTGTGTGTGGGAGAGAGAGGGAGAGCTTTTTGTATATAACACGTAGAAGTTTTAACATCAATGGGTGTTTTACTACATAAGTAATATTTTATAAGGTTATGGATATAATTGTAAAGTATAAAAAGTTATTTATTCTTTTATAATGATAAATTATTTTTGCTTATTTTTTACTTTGATCTGTCCTTACATCTTGGTTGTAAATCAAATTTGGTCTTTTATAACATTTTTTTTTAAATTGGAGTTGTCTTTTTAGAAGGATTTCATTTAAAAATATTTGCAGTATTTATTAAATCATTGGCCCATACATTCCAAGGCTTATTTTTGTTGTTTGTTTCTCCTTCTTTATTTTAGAAATAAAGACTATTTTCTAATATGACTCGTAAATGGAGTTTGGTTAAGTATTTTCCTTCCCAATGATGTCTGAAATATTTGTATCATATTAATAATAGTTATGATTTAAAAGATAAGTGAATTGTCCTTAAAAGACCCAGTTCAATTGACTCTGTGGACTGCTGCTTCTCCTCAAAAGATTTACTGACCTTATGGTAGTTTCTATTTTTACCCCAGAATTTATTTATTTATTTTTAGTTTTCAATATTCATTCCCACAAGATTATGAGTTCCAAATTTTCTCCCAATCTCTCCCCTAACTCCAACCCCAAGATGACATGTATGCTGGTTACTCTTTTCCCATGTCTGCTCTTCTTTCTATTCCACCATTCCCCTTTATTTTCTTATAGGGCAATATAAACTTCTCTCCTTATTTCCTATATATTTTATTTTCCAGTTGCATATAAAAACAATTTTTAACATTTGTTTTTTAAAACTTTGAATTCCAGATTCTCTCCCTTCCTCCCTCCTCATCTACCCCCTGACTAGGAAGATAAGCAATTCAATATAGGCTATAGATGTGTAGTTATGCAAAACATTTCCATATCTGTTATATTGTGAAAGACTCTCTATCCTATTCTGCCTCCTGTTTATTCTGTTTTCTCCTTTGACCCTGTCCCTTCTCAAAAATATTTGCTTCTGGCTAATCCCCTACATCAATCTGCCCTCCCTTCTATTATCCCCCTCTTATACCTTTCACCACCTATTTTCCTGTAGGGTAAGATACCCAATTGAAAGTATATTTTATGTTTGTGGAACCAAGATGGCAGCATAGAAGCATGAAAACTCCCTGAGTTCATCCATAAGCACCTCAAATACTTATAAAAAATGACTCTAAACAAATATGAGAGCTACAGAACCCACAAAGAGACAGAAGGAAGCAAATCTCCCCCTAAGGCAGCCCAGAAGGAAGACAGGAAGGGTTCATCTTATTGTTGCATGCTGGGAGCCAAGTGCAGACCCACTTGAGCCAATGGTTTTAGCCCCAGGGCAGCCCTTACCAGTAGCTGCAGCAGACTTCAGGAGAGTTAATCACCAGAAGCAGTGGCAGTTTCCAGAATTATCAACCCATAAATGCCAAAGAAAAAATGAGAGGTCAGTGCAGATCTGTTGGATCTGGGGGGAATGGGGAACAGAGGAGTGGGTCCAACCCCTCCCCACAGATATAGAAGTGGGGGATGTGCAGTGGCCCTGCTGCCAACTCCACATGGCTGCTTCACAGCTCCTGGCCTGTGGATCGTAGAGGCATGGGGCAAGCAAACATTGAGAGGGTAATTGCTTTTGCTTTAACATGCCTGGATCTGGATCATTGTCTTGGGTGTTGGTCCTGAGGAGTGTGACCAGTGAGCCAGAATTTGTAGGGGCTACAGAAATGGCACCCTCCTAATAGCCCCAGAAGCTGTGAAAACCTCAGAAAATTGGGACAAACCTCTCTGCTCTGGAAGAATATTTCTACTGTGGCAAAGAGCTCAAGAATCAAATGATTGGGTGGTAACATGAGCAAGCAAAGGAAGCAAAGCAAGCACAGCAATCCAACTTCAGATTCCTTTTTTTCAGGACAAAAAGGGTCAAAGCATGGAACTGGAAGAAGACAACAAAGTTCCAAGAAAAAATATGAACTGGTTACAGGCTGAGGAGGAGCTCAAGAGGGATTTTGAAAATCAAGTAAGAGAAGTGGAGGAAAAAATGGGAAGAGAAATGAGAATGATGCAAGAAAATCATGGCAAGAGAGTCAACAACCTGATTGAAGAAAACAACACCTTAAAAAATAGATTAATTCAAATGCAAAAGAGGTCCAAAAAGCCAATGAGGAGAAGAATGTCTTAAAAAGCTGAATTTCCCAGAAGGAAAAAGCATTTCAAAAGCTAACTGAAGAGAAAAATTCCTTCAGAATTATACTGATGCAAATGAAAGCTAATGGCTTTATGAGAAATTAAGATACTATTAAACAGATCCAAACAAATGGAAAAATTGAAGGCAATGTGAAAACTCTCAGTGGAGAAGCCACTTACCTGGAAAATAGATCCAGGAGAGACAATTTAAAAATTATTGGACTACATGAAAGCCATGATCAAAAACAAAAAGAAGCCAGAAATCATCCTTCAAGGAATTCTCAAGGAAATATGCCCTGATATTTTAGAACCAGAGGGCAAACTAGAAATTGAAAGAATTCACCAATCACCTCTTGAAAAAGATCCCAAAAAGAAAACTCCTGGCAATATTATAGGCAAATTAAGGAGTTCCCAGGTCAAGGAGAAAATATTACAAGCAGGCAAGAAAGAAACAATTTGAATACTTTGGAAAAACAATCAGGATAACACAGGATCTAGGAGCTGCCATGTTAAGGTATTGAAGGGCTTGGAATATGATATTATAGAGGTCAAAGACCTAAGATTAAAACCAAGAGTCACCTACCCAACAAAACTGAGTAAAATGTTTTGGGAGAAAATATGGTCATTCAATAAAATAGAGGACTTTCAAGAATTTTTGATGAAAAAAACAGAGTTGAATAGAAAATTTTACACTCAAATAGAAGGAACAAAAAAAGCATGAAAAGGTAAACATGGAAAAGAAATCATAAGTAATTTATCAAAGGTAAACTATTTGCATGCCTATATGGAAAAACAATAATTGTACTTATGAAACTTTTGTCAATATAAGGATAATTGAAGGAAATATAAATGTGTGTGTGTATATGTGTATATACATATATGTATATATATATATACATATATGTGTGTGTGTCTATGTATGTAAACATACATATATATGTCTATATAGGAGAGTATGTGTGCAAATGAATATATTTGTGAGTGCATGTATATATGTATATAGGTATACATAGACAGAGGGTACAGGATCAATTGAAGAGAGAGGGATGTTATTTAGATGGTGAAATTGGGAGGTGAGAGAGGAATACATTGAGAGGAGATGGGGAGAGACAGAATGGCGTAAATTACCTCATATAGAAGAGGCAAGGGGTAACTTAAAATGGAAGGGAAGAACAGGAAGGCAAAAGGGAATGGTTCAACCTTACTCTCATTGAATTTGGCTTAGGGAGAGAATGATATACACACTAAATTGGATATCTTGCCCTACAGGACAGTAGGAGGAAAGAGGATAAGAAAGGGGATGATGGTGGGAGGGCCTCTTTGGTGGGAGAGGATAGTTAGAAGCACACACTTTTGAAAAGGGATAGGATCAAAGTAGAGAATAGAACAAGTTGGGGAGGGGATAGGATGGAGGGAAATATAATCAGTCTTTCTCAATATATCCACTATGGAAGTGTTTTCATAACTATACATGTACAACCTATATTGAATTGCTTATCTTCACAATATGAGTGGGAAGGGAAAGAATCTGGAATTCAAAATTGAAAAATCAAATGTTTAAAAAAATATTATTATTATTTTTACATGTAACTTGGCAAAAAGATATATAGGCACCAGGGTATGGAGATCCATCTTGCCCTACCATAAAGTGGGAGGAGAGATGGGAGAAGATATAGGAGAGAGCAGATTGGGGAGGAGGTATAGATTGGGATTGCTGTTTTGGGGTGGTGGGTAGGGGAAAGGTGTGAAGATAATTTGTAATGCAAAATCTCATGGAAATGAATGATGTAAACTAAAAATAAAAAAAATTTAATTTTAAAAAAGAAAGTTTATTTTATTTCCCTCAAGTCAAATCCAATGAGAGTAAAGCTGACTCATTCCCTTTACCTCCCTACTCTTTGCCTCCATTGTAACAGCTTTCTCTTGTCTCTTTTATGTGAGATGACTTGCCTTATTCCATCTTTCCCTTTCTGCTTCTCCCAGTATATTCTTCTCTCATCCTTTAATTTTATTTTTTAAATACCATTTCATATTCTGTCCACCCTGTGCCTTCGGTCTATACATACATGCACAGATATATTTGTATATATGTATATATGACTGGGATTGTCATTTTTTTGAGATGTGTCAGAAATACTTGCCTCCTTCCCAGCTTTACAGACTTCAAACTCCTTTAACTCCTTAGCAACCTTGCTCCTATACAGGAATCCTTGCTCCCAATGACTTTTAGATCTTTTTTTTTCTTGAAAAAATATCAGCAACTTCAACAGAGTTACAGGATATAAAATAAACCCATATATATCAATCAGCATTTCTACATATTATCACCAAAGCCCAGTAGTAATAGATAGAAAGAGAACTTTCGTTTAAAATATTTGTAGAAAATATAAAAATACTTGGGAGTCTACCTGAGAAAACAAACTCAAGAGCTTTATGAACACAATTACAAAATACTGTTCACACAAGTAAAGTTAGATCTAAATAACTGCAAAAATATCATTGTCTCATGTGTAGACCAAGCCAATATATTAAAAATGATAATTCTAGCTAAATTAATTTACTTATTCAGTGTGACATAAATCAAACTAGCAAAATTATTTTATATAGTTAGAAAAATAATAAAATTCATATGAAAAAACAAAAACAAAAACAAAAACAAAAGGTGAAGAATATAAAGGAAATTATCAGGAAAAGTGAAGGAAGGTAGCCTAGAATTGCTAGATCTTAAACTACATTACATAGTGAAAATCTTCAAAACTATCTGCTACTGATTAAGAAATAGAATGGTAGATCAGTGGAATAGATTAGGTACACTAAACATTCTCAGTTGAACAAATAGACCAAGTACTAGGAATCTATCCATAAGAGCCACCAAGTAAGACAGAATATTAAGGACAAACAGGTAGCAAATAGCAGAAGAGAGATTCAAAACCAGGTCCTTGAGTCTGAATTCAAGATTTTTTTCAATATTCTGTATATATTTCATATAAAGAAAGTTAACTTTTCCACACTAGTATCTTATGTGATTTATAAGGTGTTATAAATACTTTTTGCATTCAATATTTTAAGGTAAAAAAAGTAGTTATTGATTGCACCTGAAATAAAAGATGGATCATTCTAATGTTCCTACAAAATAACATTTTCATTAGAAAATAAATATATCATTTCTTCCTTAAGCTCTATAATGTTTCATATATCAGGGAGTTAATTATGATTTTAAACAAGCTTCTTGGTATGTGCATGGATGACAGTCCTTGAAACAACTATTCCCCCCTTTGCTGCTAATTCAACAATGCCTAATGATAAACCTAATTTTTTCATTAGTTAATAACTTCACAAAATTTTCCTAGTTTGTACTTGTCTCAATGCATGCAAACAGATTTTATTTATTTAGATTTTAGTTAAAAATTTCAAATATATCTCAATGGTAAAAGAAAAAAACAATCAACAATTTCATTCTATACAAATTTTCCAACTTTTTTTTTTCTTCCTGTAGGAAGGAAACTGTGGCATCTTCATCTTTCTGAAAGTCTATATCTCCATATCATCAGGGAAAACTTGCTTTGACTGTTGGAACAAAATATTTTAATTAGCTCAATTATGCATGCTTTAGATGATATGTTTCTGTGCACACAACTCCTAATATTATGGTTGCATTTCTGCACAAAACTTTGTGCAGTTATTCCCACCCGCCCACCCCTTTTTTTTTTCTTAAAAAACCCTAATATAACCTGGGCTGACTAATGCGTATGTGGAGAGTCACAAGGGATGGCTCAGAGAAAAAAAAATATGTAGCATGTCACTTCCAAAATTACCATTATTGTATTCTGGCATGGCACAGAAACCAAACCCTGAGTGAATTTTCTTCTGGGCATAAACCTTTTGCTTCTACAATCCTGGCTTAAATATTGCTCATTATTTTATGCAATATTTTGATTTTGTAATTTCTCTAGTAATCACGGTGATGGTACTCAAGCTGATGGTGATGATGATGGTTGTGCTACTGCTGGTAGTATCCTAATAAAGCTGCATGGGATACAACAACTAATGGGAGGAATATACCAAAATGATTATAACTTAAGGTGAAGTAAGTAGAAATCAAAGGACAAAGAATATCAGTGAAGGGGTTAGAAACAAGGCGAATTATATCTTATGATATTATATTCTTCACCAATGAAGCTCTTCAACTTTCCATAGCTCAGTTTTAGAATGTTGAGTGAGGTTCAGCATAGTTAAGCTACTCAACCAAGATCATTTGACACAGTTGGTATCAGAGGAGGATATTAAAACCCAGGTCTTCTTCAATTCAAGTTTAGTACCCTACTTACAATGTCACCCTGAGTAACATGTTAAAATATATGAAATATGATTGGTCCAGGGTCATTGATGTCTTATGGAATTCCTAAATCCTAAACATTGCTTCTGTGATAATAA